>QAOC01004502.1:0-16657 GCA_003255005.1 Begonia fuchsioides
TGTGATGTCGAGCCCGAATGATCGCCTTTGAAGATCCACCTCTTTATAACGGTCGACCTTTTTACAACTACCGGCCGAATCTTTTTTCCACGCGGTCGACACTTTCACAACAATCATGCGTATTGCGGTCGACATTTAATTAGCGGTCGACACTTAAAAAAGTTTTGGAACGTATAGCGGTCGACACCTTATTTTACGGTCGGCCATCCAAATTTACATATGCATTAAGTATCGACCGCGTGTATACTAAGTGTCGACCGCACTACAAGTAGTCCGAGCCAACCGAGCCAGCTCTCGAGCTGGCTTTCGAGCCGGATCGGTTGGCTCAGTATTTCCGAGCCCACGAGCCAACTCGAACGAGCTGCACTCTCGGGCTCGGATCGAGCTTTCGCTCGAGCCGCTACAGTGCCGAGCAAGCCAGCACTAGGGTGAGTGGCTTGTGAAACCCGACACAACCCGCTCCAAACCCACTTCAAACCCGCTCTAAACCCGCAGCTCAACCCGAGGCCCAACCCGAATAAAAAATAGAATCTTAACCGAACTCAACCCGTCGGATATGGGTCGGATATCAAAATTGATCGGATACGCTTCTAATTAAAAATTTTCAAACACAAACTCGCCGGATCAGTTATTTTTAGAAAATAACTTAACTGAACCTGTGGGTCCCACCCCTAATAACAATTGAGATTGTGCCACCTATCAGCGTGCCACAATTGAAAACTTTTTCCTGCATTTATTTAACTAACCACGTATAATAATAGAGTAGGATGAAGAAAAATTAAGAACGTAACAAGTTCTATTAACATCAACCAAAGAAAACGGTTCATATTGAAAATAATACATGAAAAACATAATTTTAATAAATCTAAAAAAAAAAAGAGAATTCTTCTATCTTTTATCACTCCTTACACTTCAACTTTCTTTTACATCCGAATCTTAGCCTTAGATCACTCAGGAAGAACAGCCGACACCCGATAATAGTGAAACCGCTCGATAAATATGCTATAAAGAGCTTCATATCCATCCAAGCATCATCATCCAACATTTTCTCCGTGTAATTCTGTCGCTTTCTCGATAGTTCGCCACTAAGTCTACAAAAACAAGAAGTAATCCCCAGTAATTTCGTACAGATACATACGATAAGCATCATCTTTATAATTAGTTCTCGTTCTAGTGGTGCAAACTCTAAGTTAAGTGAAATCAACTCATATTTCATCGGGAATGACCTTAATATAGATCAATGGGTGTAAAACTTCACTTAACCTAACGTGCAATATGATAGATATTTGTGAGCCATCATTTGGCACTCTATGCCGCGTTGAAATTAGATTGATCATGTTTTTCTCAGCAAAAAGAGCTCTCTATTTTAGACAATCTGGACGCGAAATCATAAAACGCTAGTCAACTACTTCGATTTTCCCGTCTTCACTTCTGAAAGCAGTTGGAGAGAGAGACAGAGAGAGGTTCACCTCCACAAATGGATTGGTGTCTGTGTACTGAGGAAGAGGAAATGCACGAGCACTTTGTTTGTCTTAGAGGTACACAGAGTTTAGCTGTCGAACATGTGAATCTCTCTCTCACTTCATTAAGGTAGGGTTAGAGTCATCGTGGTGGAAGAACGAAAGAAGAAGAGGAAGACCTTTCCATGGTTTGAGATGCTTCTTCTGGACCTCCTCATTTCTAAAAATCTGAGTTTGAGGACGATAATGGCTTCTCTTATTCTGCACCAAAGGCAGTAGCGTTTTCGAAGTGCAGTGGAAAGAGACAGAAAGTGAAGGACAATCTCAGTCTATGCGACAACTCTTTTTTAGATGATACTGCAAGCTCTCCTCTTTTGAACATCACCGTTGTAAGCCTTCACCCAGAACTAAAACTATCATCCAGTTTTTAAACTGGTTCTGTTTCTGTTTCATCACTCTCCTATTGATAAGTTATATCTAAAAAAACGAATAAAGCTGATCTGCTTTGTTCTCGACTAAACTTGCGGCAAAACTATGGAAAGCTATCTTCAAGAGAGAGTTTTTTGGACTTCTCTCATGGATTCTCTGTGTCGGATCATCAGAGGTGAATTTGTAAACTTCTTCATTTTCAAGAACGAAGATTCTTAACTCGGCAGTTTAGTCGGAGGATAGAGGAAGGCTACGAATGCACTTCGGTCTCTGACAATCTTCTTTACCTGAAAGCCAGCTTTAGAGAAACCAGTTAGGTTAAAGGTTGCGGGACGGGATAGACAAACCTTGGGAGATTCTTAGGAAAATTCTGCTAAAATGGTGGTCGAGATTAGGTTTAGGTACTAGGAACTGTTATTCTGATAATAGTTTCGTCATCTTCTCTACTTGGTCAATTTAATGGATGTGATCTTCTTTTCCAACGGTGATTTATGTATTTTCTCTAGAAAAAAATGGAAGAATAACATGAAAAAGATGGGAAAATAACATGTAGTTTTCGTTTGAAAAGTATAACATTTTTTTCTCAAAATAAATTTTAATAATAAATTTACGAAGGTTTATATTGAGATCCTACTATACGAATTTTACGACTTCACAAAACACTAATAGATGGAGAACTAATGAAACTTAGTTATCGAGTGTGCGTAGAATTTAAGTCATACTTGACTTTAACAATGGCTATGACCGCACACAGGTTAAAAGTATAATAATTTTTAAATAATATCATGAGAAAATAAAATTAAAAATATAATAATTTTAGAATAATATCATATGAAATAAATTTAATTGATCTTATTCTATTGAAATTTAGTGCCTCAAATTCTAAATGGGTCAATAAGCCTATATATTCAATATTAAAACTATATATTTATTTCCTGTATGAATTTTCCACAACTTGTAATTTTTTATCCATTTTGGGTTTTACATGTAAATTTTGACATTCTTGTGTTTTTGCGTTACTTCTTTTTTCCAGTTTCCATGTTCAACAATTTGTATAAGAGTAAATTAAGGTTTTCGAAAACTAGATTAGAGATTTATCAGAGGTATCAAATGAGTTTGCAATTTGGTCAATAAAAAAAGAAATTTCTTGGCGTTGTCGTTGTTCATTATAATTAGAGAAATTTAAAAGGTAAATATTCGTTGAGAATATTTATGCTCTGATTGTGTCATTTCGGTGAAATATTTTCTTTTTATTTTTAATTTACATTTTGGGCATTATTTATGCATTTCAAATTATTTGGCATTTGATTCTGGTTCACTAGAGTATTTTTAACAATTAAATATCAATTTACAATATTTAGACTTTGATATTTAGGTCGGTGGAATATTCTATTTTTCGGAGCTGATTTTTTGTGTTTGGGATATTGGTTTTTGGTTTCTTGAATTGGATATTTGGTAGTTAAATATTTTGGTGAAACCGGTATTTCGATCGATGTGTTTGTTCAGATTTGATATCCCGCTATAGATCGAAACATGAGATTTCTACTGTGACAGGTGAAGATACGAGATGTGCTTGCATTCATGTATTTGGACGACAAACTATTTGGATTGGATAATATGTCCATGCTAAGCGAGAAAGAAAAATTCAAAAGAATAGAAAAGTCATGTCTACGATTCTACATTTATTCAATCAAATTTTGTAGGTCATTTTGAACGAGAAGACTACCATAGATTTATAAGTCAAATTAGAGCAGTTACGTATGAACCTAACAAGTACGTTGCATTTGAAGCAACTATTATATTTTCATTTGTTGATGCAAGATAATTCGGCTGAAGATCACTTGATTACATTTAAAGAAATAATCTCAGATCTAGAAACAATGGGATGCAAAGGATCTAAGGTAATTTTATTGTACTTGTTAATTTCAAAGATATGATTTTATAAAATAGGGGAAATTAATTTTTGAAAGAGATTTATGGCGTTTTGTCGTTTAGAATAGGATAAGAGATTCAAACAACAGAGACAGTTATAATATTCATGGCTCGAGAGACAAATCAAAGTCAAAGAATCACAATAGAACATGTTTCTACCATAAAAAAAAAGGTACATTAAATCTGAGTATCGGAAATTACGGAATGAATTTTTGTTCATAGGCTCAATAAGGATGAAACATCAAATTCAAGAAAAAAGGGAGAATGTTTGATAATGGTTGGGTTATCTCCACGCTAATTAGAAAGATAACTCAAACTAAGACATAATTCTCTGCATAATCCTCCATCACCCCATACCCGACCTGCAAAACCCCATACCCGAAAAACCCCATACCCGACCTGCAAACCCAACGAGGGAAAGTCCAATCCACCCACAAACTGAAAAACTAAAAAAAATAGTGTTTAAAACCGACGCAGCCCTATCTATAAGACTATAACTGGATTGATCGTACGTTATAAAAACGGATGAGTAAAACTATTTCTCTCGACTGACTAACGAAGAATATCTTCTTCTTCCTCCTCTTCTTCTTCTTCTTCTTCTTCTTCTTCTTCTTCTTCTTCTTCTTCTTCTTCTTCTTCTTCTTCTTCTTCTTCTTCTTCTTCTTCTTCTTCTTCTTCTTCTTCTTCTTCTTCTTCTTCTTCTTCTTCTTCTTCTTCTTCTTCTTCTTCTTCTTCTTCTTCTTCTTCTTCTTCTTCTTCTTCTTCTTCTTCTTCTTCTTCTTCTTCTTCTTCTTCTTCTTCAAAAAAGAAGAAGAAGAAGAAGAATAGTGTTTAAAACCGACGCAGCCCTATCTATAGCTGGATTGATCGTACGTTATGAAAACGGATGAGTAAAACTATTTCTCTCGACTAACTAACGAAGAATATCTTCTTCTTCGTCCTCTTCTTCTTCCTCCTCTTCTTCTTCTTCTTCTTCTTCAGATACGCCTTCTCGAAACGATGGATGCGATGATGTTTTCCGGATGAAGTTAACGCTTCTTCCCTTTTCTGGTTCGGCGGAGACCGGGGCCTTCTTTGCTGTTTCCCTATTCTTGGTCTTTCTCTCTCTCCTCGCCTCCTTCTCTAACCTTGCTGCAGTCTTTTGGCCTTCTCAATGCGTCGGACGCAGGATTCTGCACTTGGTTCTTCCTCATCTCAATCTTTTCCATTTGAATTCCACTTTTATAAGTTCTGGTCTGTCATTTTCTGGTTATCTTTGTCCTTTGGGTTTCTCTCTCTCTCTCCTCCGATCCTTTCTCCCTCGTAACTTTTCTTGGACTTGTTTTCCCAGGTCTTATTATATAGATTTGAACACTCTCACATTTTGCTGCAGATTCTAGCGTTTGGAGAACGGGATGGATGGAGTTTTCCTTCGGGATCTTAATCTTTTGGTCATCTTTTTAGGTTCTTGGTTCCTTTTATCAATGATTTATATTTTTATCTTCTGCAGTTCTGTTAGTAGTTAGATTTTGATCCAACATGATTTTTCTTGGTCAAGAAGAGCTGCCTCATTGATCTCCCGTTGCAGGTTCAACATGTCTCTTACTTTTGGTTGTAAGTTTTGTGACTACTTTTAAACATACACTTGAAGATTAGGCAAGCGAAGGAAAAAGATACACTAATCTAACGTTCTTGATTATAGAATTTACATATTATTCATGACAAATGAGGTTTCTTTGGTGGACTATTAGATTGACCAATGTTTGTTGTCTTTGACCATACAGAAAAACCTCAATTCAGGTTCTGAAGTTGGATTGAAAAGCTACGACGTGAAGCAATAATTGAAAGTGGATGCAGTTGATGAAGCTCGATAGAATTCTAGGAATGGAAAACCAAATTAGTTAGTGAGCTTGGTAGAAAATAGGAATGTAAAACATAGCTCCTACAATTTTCTAAGTTGTTGCACGACCTTTGCCATTTTGGGTGCGCTCACTTGGCAGGTCTAAAAATATTAATAAAATAATTCTTTTTGTTGACGGGGGAAGATGGCACAGACCTTATTTTTTGTCTGGCTCTTCCTTTGTCGTCTGACTTCTTTTTCCTTTCCTCACCATTTATTACCGAATGTTTGAATGCTTTTAGAACGATAAAGTTTCAATTACTTTGAACCAACTTTCAGATTAGTTCATCGAATTTTTGGATTATTGAGATGTCGAATATTCCTCGACTTTGATCAAACGAAAAGCATAGATGAGAAGAAGTTCTTTTAGAGAGCGCAATAAACAAGTTCAAAGAAAAGTGAAGATCAAGAGAGATAGTGAAGAGAAAGAGAATCAAAAGAAATGACGGAGCACAAGTTTGAATGAAGCTCTCATGTAGAAACGAAAAGGCTGGAGCAGACTTTGCAACAAAATATACAGAAGAATACAACACAGAATGATGGGGCGAAGCCGTATCAAAGAGCAAATGTAGTTGATGAGCTTGAATGTTTAAGAGATGCACGTTTGACAATGCCATTATACTTTAGTCTTGAATGTAATGTCTATTAACAAAATATAAGTACGGTAAATACTTTAGTCTTGATTCTCCTTTCATTTCATCGAATCCAATGATTGATTTTCCTTAATTCTATTCTTTCACCGATCCACGGTACATCTTCCCATTCTCTGTCCCCTTGTTTCCTTTGGAGGATTGCATCTTTGTTCTTCCGGATCTTAAGCTTTTGATCGTCTTGAGAGGTTCTTGGTTCCTTGGATCAATGATATTCCCTTTTATGCTATGGAGTTCTTGCAAGAGTGTGTTTCTTTGACTTTTTACGTTTCTCTATGCAAGAGTGTGTTTCTTTGACTTTTTACGTTTCTCTAGTAATTTGTTTCTTTGACTTTTTATGTTTGTTGATATTCTTTATGGTAATTTGTTATATTAAGTTGGATGATGGTGATATTCTTTTTAGAAGCATGGAGCTTATTAGTCGCTTGTTTGAATTAAATTTATTAGGCAAATAGGAACTTTATACAGTAATAAAGTTATTACTCTATCGGTAATTCTTCTTGCAGGTCTTTCTTATGTCTTGGTACTCTTACGCTTTGTTCATATCTATCCTTTTCTACTGAAGTTTTGGCCTTGTAATGTATTGGATGGGGGATTCTCGCACTTTGATCTTCCTGACCCTAATCTTTTGCCTTTTGAACTATTTGAATTTAATTTTTATAGAATTATCTCTCTGCCAGGTTTCTTTCCTGCGGTTTCTCTCTCTCGGATCGTTTTTCTCTCAAAGTTCTTCTGGCACTTCTTTTTGCAGGTCTTTTCATAGATTTTGGCATTTACTTCCCAAGTAATGCGACATTGTAGACCCTACTCATAAAGGCTCAATCCTCATCATCAATAACATATTTGATCATGGTTGAATTCACCTGGTAGGTCACCACAATCCATCGCACATAAATAAGGTTTGACATCGTTGTCGTCAGCCTAACTTTTGATTGGACTGAGGCTTTGTTTCCAATTATATCATCTTCATTTTTTTAAGTATAATATCGACCACTTTGAGACGAAACTCTTGCGAATTTATTTTTGGGTGACAACCTGAATTGCTGGTTTTAGTTTAATCCTAATTTTTGTTTATTGTGTTTAACAACGGCTTTGGTTATCACAGTTTGACCTCTGCAATCGTAAACCACACTATGAGTCATAACTTAAATTTGATTGGAACCGAAATTGGTTAGGTTGGTGGAACGATATTGAAAATCGTAATTACAAGCAATACTGTGGAGCTACTTCAATTTTCGCCCATCCTCTTTGAACAATGTTCATTTATCTCATTTGGAGGAGTAAATAATTTTGTTTTGAAGAAAATGATAACTTTATCAATACACAAATTTAGTAAGCAAACAAGATTTTGGCTTTAACTCAATTAAACGTTGTTTTGCCATTAATATTATATGATTATATAGTTTTTCTTAACTTTTGACTATTAATATTGAACATGAACTTCTCTTTAATTAAGTGCTTCTATTTCGAACTCTAACTCATGGTCGTCAAAACGATTTCTTCCCAAATCGTGGTATATTATCCTTATTTTATCGAATTAGTTATACATTCGGTGCTCAACATGGTGTTAATGGACTATCAACTTAAAAAAGAAATAATTGTTGCACTTTATTCTACAATGTGCATTAGCTGCCGTTTGTTTATAATATATTCTCTATTATAATTCCTTTTGGAATTGATGTCATGACTAATGCCTGGTATGCAATGAATTTATTGATCATAGAATCGATTCAGATGATCAAACCATAGATTATAATTTGAAAGTTCATAACCCTAGTACATTTGATTTCGGGAGCAAACATATTTATTAATTGTTTGATTCTAATCAAAGACGTGTTAAACTAGTGAAATGACAATCATTTTTAAATGCAGACATATTTTCTTTTTCGTTATTTCGTTTTAATTTGATCTTGCTCATTGTGACGCAAGTGGATGATTACACTTGCCAAAATAAAGCTCCATTTGAAATTCGAGTGCATCCTTATGACGTGCAAAGTGAAACCCTACTACATCGTGTATAGTTTCGCTTGTAGTTTCAACTTTATGATAAGAAAAAAGAGGATTAAATTGATAATATATTTGCATCGTCCACAACGTCTTAACTCATCAGTTATCATGATTACTTTCTCAATTGATGAACGAAAAATATATAATATGGTACAAAATATAATTCCTTTGCATGTGACAAACTTTGACAAATGTTTGATTCAATTATTTAAAATTTGGCCTATTGGCTGATAATGCGCTCAATTTGTCCCCACGATCACTCTTTCAAATATTAGTATTTAATGAAATATTCAACAATTTTTGTTTGTTTTTTTACGAATCTTTAATGATCCAGGACGGTTCAATAATTCCATAAACTATATGCCTCCTTTCATGTGTCGCGGGACCGTGACATTCTGTCTAGTTACTGGAAATAATTTTACTAAAAAGTTTGATCAAATAATAATAATAACAATAAGATCTTGTTGCATCCAACAAATATATTTAAAGAGATAATAAAAGCGTAAATCTCGCATACACTTTATATATATTTTTCAAACTAATTCACGTGATTAATGTAAAATATTCCGAAAGTGTCGCTACGTGTTCTTTCAAATATAACATTCTCGGTTGAAATTTCCATACCTTATCATGGAAGCATGTCATAGACTTAAGGATAGTGCAATAATATTATCCGTGTGACATATCTTACTTACCCTGTAAGTATAAAACTTTGTAGTTATTGAATGATATATTCCATAGCTTATCAAAATGATTATTAAAATCAAAAGCTATATACAGCAAGATCTATTTTCAAGTTGTTCAAATTATGGTTAATGTTATACAGGTCTTTTTAAATTTAATAATTAAAATATGATCGGATTAAACGTATTTAATTAGTTAGCCAAAGAATAACGGGGATAGAAATTGAAAACTAAAGAGCAGATTTGACTCGTGCAGTTTTCTAGTTGATTCCTTGCGGCCCTGCGGGAGATGTGGCATGAATGAAGAGCTCATCGTTTTTACTTTATGACTTTACGAAGAGCTCTTCCTCTTTCCATCTCTTTCTCTCTCCTGGTGAGCTTACAATAGCTCCCATGGCTATCTCTATAAATATTCTACCCATAATCTCCATTAATCCATAGCAAGCTGATGAAGAAGACTTGGCTGAGAGAAAAGAAAATGGGGGTAGCAAAGATTCTCCTAATCACAGCCATGGTGTGTCTCACAGGCACACAAGCAGACTGGCCGAAGAACTACAGCCACNATGGCTTATAAACATCAATTATATATATGCATCTGTTTTTAAAATAAAAATTGAAAAACAAAAACCTTAAATCAAGTAGACAACTTTTTCAAAGTTCACTTTTTGACCAAAATTATCCAAACTGAAAGACCTTCTACCTTTTCCCCATAATTATAGATTAGGAGAGCTGAATTTAAATTTGTTTTGCAGTTGCCTTGGTAAATTCAAAGTAACCGTGGATATGAAATATATTTGGAAATATGCTCTTCGAGCTGACTCGAGCAAGCTGAGCTCAAACATTTTTGGCTCGTCGATCATGTTGAACTTTTCGAGTAAAGTTTGTCGAGCATAAACTAGATGAATTTGAGTCCAACCATAACTTGCCGAGCCTAAACTAGATGAATTTGAGCCTAAACTTCAATATTTCATCACAAATATTAAAGTTTGATTTTCATACTATCAACAATGTAAAAAATTCATTGACTTGTTAGTTCCTGTTAAGTTTATAAATATTAAAAAAACACAGTACATAATGAGATAATAAACTTCTGAACATTTGTTAGTAGCATAAAAAAATGATTTAAAAATTCAAAAAAAAATATTAACAATATTTCAATTACTTTGATCTAAAATTTAGTTCATAAAACATATTAACATTAATGATAACTTAACAATCAAATGATACGCATGTATCGATGAATAACTCTCATTGCTTAGATAAAAATCAAATATGCGAGAATAATTGATTGATGAAAATTTGAGATTTTTTTAGTGAAAATTTTTTATTCACCTTCCCCCAATTTTTATACACCTAAAAAATTTGGCCGTTGAAATCAACGGTCAAATATTTTATCAATTGACAGTAATCTGATGACCATTGCTTGTGTTGATAGATGAAGGGAGGGAGAGAGAGAGGGGTACGGGGGCTCAGATCAAAGAGGTCTCCCGAGAGACTTTTGATTTGGACCTCCCAAAGAGTCGGTCGCCGTCCTACATGTATCCGGTTGCTTGGTCACTACCAAACAAAATGATAAGACAATGTGTCAACATTTTTTATTTGCCTCTCGGATCGAATAGAATAGCTACGAAGAAGAGAGAACTGATTTCGTCGAAACTAGCCCAATACTTATCAAGTTTGTTTAGCATCTAAGCTGTCATTTTACTCGGAAGCTCGTTGTCTCCATTAACATGCAACTGCCCAAAGTGTCACGATGATCATCCTCTTCTATCATATCCAATCACAATCTAATATATAATTCATATATTAGAACAACTGCGAAGAAGAGAGAATTAATTTTGCCAAAACTACCCCAACACTTGTCAAAATCCAAGAGTATTTAGACCAAGTAAAGCGTTGACAGTGACTAGAGTAACATTTGTTCCCAAATTATTTGTAGTATTGCCACGTTTGCTTATTCCTCGATGGATAAAATCGTTGATTGTCACCGTTGATGGGTCCTTGCATGCTTTTCCATTGACAAACAATGACATATTCAATAAAATACACTTTAGATAGAACAAATAAAACCTACAAATAAATATTTTAGAAAGAAAGACTTACTATTGGAGCTATGGGATGCAACTCAAAAGTCCTGGCAAGAACGCATGGAGAGAACTATGAACAAATTTTTCCATTGAAGTTTTTGGTTGTGGCATGAAGATCTTTGTTTGAGATTCTAATGACTAATACTGTTAAGATAATAAAGGATTAATTTTACTAAGTACCATGAACATTTGAAGAGTTTTCGACATGTACCTCGAACGAATTGTTCTATCAGCTAACACTTCAAATCTTTCGATTTTATACACAACACCTTCGGCATGGCAGTTTATTGCTCATCAACCCTCCATACACGTAATCTTTATCGGTCACTTACTAACCACTCTCTCATTAAATTTATGTTTGAGTTTCAATTTTTCAATTAGACTTTAAAGTTGTAATAAATTTTAAAGTGTGCACATCAAACTCTAATCAAATCATAGGAGGGCTAATAAGCAACACAACGATGAATTGACATTAAAAAATTTAATGTCGAATGTGTTGTGTAAAAATTTCAATGATTTAAGATTTTGGTTGGCAAAAAAAATTATTTCAATGTGTTTAGTGAAGATACAACAAACATTGAAGATCTTTAATTAAGTGGCCATGTAATTAGTTATAAATAGTTAACTTTTTTAGAGTAAGTCTAGAGTTAACATCTTGTCATATTTCCTAACGTGTCGCTAAAGTGTCGTCGCGTGATTGGATCAATTCAAATGCATTTAATGAATAGAAATAAAACTAACTATTAGTCATTAGAATTGATCCAACGATACGTCAGAAAGTATGACAAGAGAATACAACAAGATGGTAAGTTTTGACTAACTCTTTTTTATATTAGTTGTAACTTATTTGTACAAATTATTGTCTTTATGTGTTTGAATGAGGGAATAAGGAAAATACTATCATCATTCCTTTTTTTTGCAAAGAATCATACAAAAACACAAATACAAAAATATATTATTAATAAATTTCAAAAAACGGGGTAACAACAATACACGGAATATTATTCAAATCGCACACAATATCAATGAAAAATTCATATTGCTGCATCAATAGCTTTAAACTTGGCCATAATTTCGTCGATAGTTGTCTTGTTGATTTGGAATGCACTAGTAAGAACATCTTTGTACTTGAGAGATGGGTGGGATCCAAATACGGCTTGGCCGAGATGCTGAACTCCGGGATTTTGGCTAGTGAGCATTGCAAAGCCAAGGGCGTTGGTGCTTCCAATGTTCAACTGGAAGTGTATAAGGCCAAATGGAAAACAAATCATATCTCCTTTTTGTAATATTTCAGCATAGAGCTTGTGGTCGGGATTGTTGGTGATGAAACCGGCATAGAGACTGCCTTCTAAGACGACAAAAAGCTCGGAAGCTCGGTTATGAGTGTGAGGTGGATTAAGGCCGTAAGGGCCAAAGTCCACACGTCCCATGGAAATACCAAGAGTGTTCAAACCCGGTAGTGCATCGACATCCACCAGATTAACATTCGTACCCAAATAATTTGTCGTGTTACCCTGCTTATCTATTCCTCGATATATAAAATCATCGATAGTTACTTTCGATCGGTCCTTACATGCTTTTCCGTTCATAAACACTGTCATTTTCAATCAACTTTACCCGTTAGTTGAAACAAAGCAATACTTGCAAATAAATGTAGGAAAAAACGAGCACTTACCATTCGACGTCTCATCCGCAACACAAAAGTCTTGCAAAACACCGGGATCGTAAGCAGAAGTGAAGGCGACTAAAGCAAAGGGTAAGAGAACGGAGAGAAAACAATGTACAAGTTTTGCCATTGATAAGTTCTTGGTTTTGGGATGAGAGGCTCGTTGAAAATCGGTATCGATTTATAGTTTCGAAGAACAAACGGTGTCATCATAAAGAAGAGGGTTAAATTAATGACTAAGCTCGGTTTCAAAATATTCAAATAGATGTAAGAATTTAATTTGGCTACATCTTTCTTGAATGCGACTCGGGATACGGGATACGATAATGTGTTAAAATTTTAATAAATGCACCTTATTTTAGTATTTTGTCGTATTAAACATTCATTTAAACCAAGGTTTATTCTCCTCATATGTCACTAAGTTATGCAATTATTAATTGGTCAATCACAAACTGTGTTGAGTTATAAATAATATAGTCCGCTTAGTCGACATATAATAACATTTATATTGTAAGCCAAGTAACTTAAGTTACACGTGTCCTTGCCAATTGTACGTAATCCCTATAAACTTGTCGAAAAAATGAAATTATATATAATACCTCAGACATTGTCCACCTTTAATACTATAGGTAAGCTTGTCTTACCCTTTCTTAGCAAAAAAGAAGAGCATCATTATTTGGGTGGGTCAACCCACCCAAGTAATTGAATGTACGTAGTCAATAATTCAACAAAAGAAAAGAATAGGTGGAAATTATAAATCAGATTCAGATTTTTGGTTAATTTGATAAAAAACCCTCAAACTTTATAATCACGAAATAAGCTCTGGTACGTGGCAAATCTTATCAAAATATTCTGAAAATTTCACCATAAATCCACACTAATGATTGGGAAAACTTTGCTGGTGGGATTTTCTTCCATAAGGTCGAAGATTACATGCAAAATAGAGAAGGAAATCCCCACAAAATTCGGGATTGCAACAAATTTGGAGAAGAAGATGGCTAACACAATTTTAAAAAAGGAGGGCAGATCAAATCTGGACGGAAAATTAGAGAGAAAGATCATTACAGAGCTGAGCGATCAATTCTTACTATGAACCGAAGTTGTTTCAGGAAATTATAGGAACATCCCCTGGCAGTGAGACTGAGATATTTTAAGCATTGGATGAATTCTGAACTATTTATTTGCGTGCATTCCTGTTTAAGTACGAGCTAAACTTACTTTGGTTAGATTGAAAAACATTCATGTAAACTCTCGACTGTTATTACAAGCCGCACACTACGGACTTGATGATTTCTAAAATGCAACTAGATAATCATATAGATATTAATTGAATTGTTTGAGTTGTTGGATGAAGTTTGATCAAACAAGACGTTTTTACTTGACAAAAAATGTTAGCTTTTGTGGGATTAATAGAATTGGTTCCTTAATTTTTCAGATCTCATCTTTCTCACCATTAGATTGAAATAGATTGAGAGAAAAAACCAACCTGAAGGCAACACCATTTTAACTCATCGTGATAACGTTATTACTATATAAGTAACCATCTCTCTCCTCTCTCTCTCTCTTTCTCCTCCTAAGAAGTAAGACCCACTTCTCTTCTCTCTTTCTTTTCTTCTTGCTTCTCACCTTTTCTATATGGTTTCTTTTTCTCTTGCATCTTCTGCTTCTACCATAATTGGGAGCTAGAAGGTGTGTCCATGTTCTTCACCATTAACTAAATAAATCAAAATGTGAATTTTCGTTTGCTTGAAAGTCAATTCTCAGCGCTAGCAAGACTCAACTATTGAATATGTGCATCAAGTATTCCAAGGTTTGACGACAAAAACTGACCCGGCATCTGTAAAAACGAGATCATATGCATTAATTGCGCTTAAAATTCTGGAAAAGCTGTTGTAGGCAAGTAAATAAGGCTAATTAGAGCGACTAATCCTATATTAGTTTCGAGTCTTCCGTCGAAATGCGCAAAGGAGAAGCGTGAAAGCATAAAACTGCGAGTTTTGCATTCAAAATTGTAGGGCAGCGAAAAATCAGTTCATTTTAGCCTATTCTTCACTCTCTAAAACCCCTTTTTCTCTCTCGAAAAGCCTCCATTTTTTTTCGTATCGTTTGGTTTATGCACAAGCAGAAGCAATCACCATAAAAAAAGCTTAGAAAATATTATTATTTATCAAATGGTAATATTTTATTGAGTGATAAATCCCATTATTACATGCAAGGAAACATCAACAACTAACAAAGCCAAACCTCAGCTCAACCACTGTCCCTCCCACTCCCATGTCTCTCTCACAGACAATGCAGAAAAGAAAGTCATTATTTTTACGACATTCGTTCGATTTAACCGAATGAATGAAGTGGGAAATTCACCACAAAAAAAACACTAATGAAACCAAACCTAGTTTAAGTCGTGACTCAAATCGATGAATCGACCCCTTTGAACCGGCGCTCGATTTCTTTCACCCACTTTCTGCTGATGAGGAAGTTCTTCGTTAGGACGTCTGGGTATTCGATGAGTGGTTTGGGCGCGAACAAAGCTTCTCCGATGTGTTGAATTCCAGGGTTCTGGCTAGTGAGCGTGGCAAACCCTACGGCAGGGGTTTTTCCGACGTTGAGTTGGAAGTGTACGAGGCCTTGTGGGAAGCAAATGACATCGCCCTTGTTTACTACTTTAGCAAATAATTTATGGTCCGGATTGTTCGTGATGAAACCGGCATACAGAGAGCCCTCGATGACTACAAAAAGCTCGGACGCTCGGTTGTGAATGTGGGGAGGATTCAAGCCATCAATGCCAAAATCGACACGTCCCATCGACACGCCATTGGTGTTCAAACCGGGGAGGGTATCGACATCTATGAGAGTAACTTTCGTCCCCAAGAAATTATTAGTGTCGACCGTAACATTTAGGATTCCGGTATACACGAAATCATCAATTGTCGCCAATTTTGGATCCTTGCAAACTTTTCCATTTACGAAAACTACAGCACAAGTGAAAAACACTTACTAGATTCATTAAAGCCGAAACGAAGAATGAATAAAAGCAAAAATAAGAAATGGAAGTTCAGTGAAGTTCACTAACTCTTTGATTCGTTATCTGCAACACAAATGTCTTGCAAAGGGGTCGGATCGTAAGATGAAACAGTGGCTGCCAAAACGAAAATAATGAACACTGAGAAAACCACACGAACACTTTTTGCCATTAGAGCAAGTTTTTCTTTGTAGGTTGAGGAATGTTGAAGCTCGGGAAGATGAAAGTCTATTTATAGGTGAAGAACACGATAGTGTTTGCATTGAAGAAGTGATAAAATCGATATTTCCTTAATAAAACTAAAAATGAAAATAAAAAAATATAATTTGAATTTCGCTGCGTCTTATTCGCAATAAATACTCGATATAAGAAAGTGCTCCGAAAAGTGACAAACCTATCATTGTCCAAATAATAGTTAAGTTAATTACACCCCATATCAGCATTAATAATTTTTAATTAATTGAAATCAAAATCGAACAATATCGTTGGACCATTACTACCTTAATTAAAATCTACTTGTCTTAAAAAATGTAATTAATAAGAAAGGGAAGCCACGATAATGACCAAGGGTACTTAGTTTGCGCAATGACTGAGAGTATTAAGCGAAGTATAGCTAGGAAAAGAAATATCCGTGGTCGTCACATGCATTGCCAGTCTATTTTCTGTCTCCAGCTTGATAATTGCAAATGCATTATTGTCATCTGGTTTGGTGGATCATAATGCAGGACGTGGAAAGTGATAATTCTTCTATTATATAAATAAAAGTATTTAAACAAATAGAAATAAATGCATGTAGAGTGCATCGGCCAGAAAGAATTACACGTGAATGACGAAGGGGAGAC
>QAOC01004535.1:0-35577 GCA_003255005.1 Begonia fuchsioides
CTCCATTTGTTGTTTTCATTTGTGTTTGTCTTTGGTGTTGATTGTTGTTTTTGGTGCTTACCCGAGTGAATTTGTGCAACAAAAGTCCAATTCGTGCCATTTCTATTTTCCGTGAGCAAAAGTCCCCAAATTTATGGCTGTGAGTTCCTCTTTCATGGCTTTAAATAACTGTTCATTACGTTAAGCCACAGCCCCTCCCCATCAAGAGTTATGCATGCTTTTTCCACTGCCTTCTACCCGAACTCCTGAAATCGGGCAGTTCTGTCCATCAATTTTCTATCCTGCATATCTTCCAATCTACCCGTTCTTTTCCCCTCAAACCACTTGCAATTTCTTCCCACTTCGTTGAAGTTAATTTTTGCCAATTTACACCCTCCCAGACTGCCTGCATTGGAAGTTGTGCAGAAGTCTCCCCAACACCCCTACACTGTTTCTTTCAGCTTTGTCTGTTTGTGCACCTAAAATTGCCTCCGTGTATTTTATTGATCCGCACGTGTTTTAAGCTGTAAATTTGGTCAAAATTAGCCCACTCTCAAAGGTTTAAGTCCTCCAATTTCTAGCTAAAGCCCCTGTATGCGTTTGGAGTTCTCCTTGCTCCAATCCCCTATTGTTGACTACCTTTCTTTCTCTCGTCAGATTGTTGCCATCTCCTCTCTTCCCGACACCTCCGCATCTTGGAGTGTGTCAGTCGTGCATAAAAATTTCCAAGAAATCTTGAACCATGTCCGAAAAGATGGACATCATGCAATGCTGGAACGTTGTTGGAGCATTGCAAAGTTTGAATGTCATGCGCCGGTAAGTAAACGTGCCATAAGAGCATGCAAATGTAGTTTTCTCTGGATCTTCTGGTGAGATGGCAATCTGATTATAGCCTGAGTATCTTTCTAGGAAGCAATAGAACTCCTTCCCCGCTAATCTGTCGAGCATTTGGTCGATGAATGGTAGTGGAAAATGGTCCTTCCTTGTCATCGTGTTTAACTTTCTGTAGTCCATATATACTCGCCAACCAGTGATCACACGGGTCGGAATGAGCTCATTATTTTTGTTTGCTACTATAGTAGCTCCTTCCTTCTTTGGAACACATTGGACTGACTTACCCAAGAGCTGTCTAAAATTAGGGTTTAGGGTTCTAAGATTCAGGGTTCTAGAGTTCAGTGTTCCAAGGTTTAGGGTTTCAAGCTTAAAGGTTCAGGACTCCAGGGTTTAAAGTTCCAATGTTCCTGGGTTCCAAGGCTCCAAGATTCAGAGTTCACGGTTCAGAGTTTCAAGGTTTAAGGGTTTCAAGGTTCGAGGTTTAAGGTTCAAGGTTCAGGTTTTCAAGGTTCAGGTTTCCAAGGTTCAGGTTTCAAAGGTTCACGGCTACATGGTTTGAGTTTTAGTGTTCAGGGTTCACAGTTTGGGGTTTATGGTTTAAGGGTTCTAGGGTTTAAAGGTCGAAGATAAGGATTTGAGGGTTCATAGTTTAAGGTAAGAGGTTTCAAGGGTTCCAAGATGAAGTGTTCAAGAGTTAAGGGTTTAGGGTTCTTGCTTCAGGGTTTAGGTTTCAATGTTCTTGAGTTCCAGGGCAAAAGTTCTTGGGTTCAAGGTTTATGGTTCAAGGGTTCAAGGTTCATGGTTGAGAGTTAAGGGTGTACGTGTCTAGGGTTCATGGTTAAGGATTCCAAGGTTCAAGGATCTGTTGTTCAAGGATAAGGGTTCTATGGTTCAAGGGTTCTAGGTTTAAGGTTTCAGGGTTCAAGGTTTAGGGTTCAAAGTTCATGGTGCAAAGGTTCTAAGGTTTCAAGGTTCCAAAATTTAAGATTTAGTTTTAAGGGTTCAGGGTTCCAGGTTTCAGGGTTCCAGGGTTTCAGGTTATCGTGTTCCAAAGTTCCAAGGTTCCAAGGTTCCAAGGTTCATGGTTTAGGGTTCAGTTTTAAGGGTCAAGGTTTAGGGTTCAGGGTTTCAAGGTTCACGATTTCAAGGTTCAATGTTATAGGTTTTAAGGCTTCTAATGTTCTAATTTGAATGTTAAAGGTTCAACTAGTTTTTTGGTCCAAAGTTTAGGGTTGAAAGGTTAATGTTCAAGAGTTCAAGGCTTATGGTTCAAAGGTTTATGATTCAAAGGTTTATGGTTCAAGTTTAGAATTCAAAGGTTTAGGGTTGCAAGGTTCTTGATTAGGTGTTCAAGGTTCAATGTTCTAGGTTAGCAAGGTTTTGGGTTAGTCGTTCCAGGGTTCCAAGGTTTAATCCAGACGATTGTAGAATTTCAGTGAGGTCATGGGGGCGGATACTAGCGGTAAAGATGTTAGATTTTTCCAGGTTCATCTTTAGCCCAGAAACGGAGCAAAAATCAGATATGCAATCCAGGAGATTTTTAACTAAAGTGGGATCACCTCTGGCTAAAAGCATAAGATCATCTGCATAAATCAAGTGAGTGATATCTTGGTGCTCACACATAGGGTGATAATTGAAATGAGAGTTAAGAGTTCTAGATTTTATTAATCTTGAGAGGTATTCAAGGCATATCACGAAAAGATATGGGGATAAAGGGCCCCCCTGTCTAAGACTGTTGCCGCCCTTAAAAAACCCGAAGAGGCCACCATATCAGAGAGCCAGTTAACAAAGATGGGAGGGAAGCCTAAACCTGCTAGAACATTCCTAAGGAAAGACCAATTAACCGAGTCGAAGGCTTTGGAGAGATCGGCTTTAATGATACATCTCGGGGAGGCCTTTTTTTCATTATATTTTCTCATGAGCTCTTACATCAAAAGGATATTTTCCGTGATAGATCAGCCTTTGATGAAGGCTGCTTGGCATTGGTCAATCAATCGGTGAAGGGGTTTGGAGATCATACTTGCAAGGATCTTGGATATTACTTTATAAAAAACTGAACAGCCATAGATGGGACAAAAATCTTTGACCGAGGGAGATGATTCGGATTTTGGAATAAGGGCTATAAGCGTATGGTTCCATTGCTTGAGGAGCAAGGAGGACGAGAAAAATTCCAAGACGGCTTTGGAGAAGAATTCCCTGGTAATAGTCCAAGTGTCTTTGAAAAACTTTGAAGTATATCCATCGGGACCAGGAGACTTATCATTGTCAATGTCGAAAAGAGCTTGCTGAATTTTGGTCATTGTAATTGGATCCGTAAGTAGTTTACGATCAGAGTCCGAGAGAAAATGACACACTCCCAAATTGCAGAGGAGTCAGAATTAGGAGAGAACACCATAAATAGCCACGGCCTTACCCGGGAAGAAAATCCAAGAACATGGGAGGGTTTTGGCTCTGTCACAACTTTAAATGCATACGGACTATAAGCCCAAGATTTAGAGGAAATTGAGTTCAAATATTAAATTCCAACTAGTCAAAATTTCAGACCAAACGCACATGAGGAAATTAAAATGGCACCGGGCTTTTTCAGAAACTCAAGCAGACAACACACACGTTTTTGGCAGTGAAGTAGGTAAGATTAATCTCTGTACAACTCCCAATGACGATGACCTGAGAAGGGGAAACTTGGCAGAAACCCTCCTCCAATAAAGGGGAAGCAATTGGCTAGGTTTAAGGGGAAAATTCTTGGGTATATTGCAAGTTATCACAGAGTGAAATTTGGTCGACAGAACTGCTCAATTTCAGTGGTTCAGGAGAAAGGTAGCCGAGACAAGCATCCACCTCATTTAATTGGAAGGAACTGAGAACAAAGTGAATGGCAAAGAATTTCAAGGCACGTATGAGGAACTCACAGCCAAAAATTGAGGATTTTAGCACGAAGGAAAACAGAATATGGCACGGGTGAAACTTTTGGGACACAAGATGCACCCGGGAGAGACTAAAATTGGCAGCAACCAACATACAACAACAAACATCCGAAACACACACAATGAAAGGAAGGCTATGGGATTTCCATGCTTACCTTGTTCCAAACAAGAGAGGAGGAAGGATGGAATATGGTTTAGTGGCCCTAGCAAGACACCAACACCCTTAACAAAATAGAACTATGGATATTACTCACCAAAGCTCAAAATTGCCGAGAGAAAAGAGGGGGGTTTGAGAGCTTCAAGCTTCTTCAAATTTGTCCAATTCTTTTCTGCCATTACAATACGTGGGAGTAGANCACATCACAAAGGTGGCTGCCAAAGTCTCCTTCGTATATGGGCTGCATTCTATTAGGGAAAGGAGGCTGCTTTGGCATAATCTCTTAAGCTGTTGCGATTTCAATTCCTGCCCTTGGTTAGTTATTGAAGATTTCAATGCCGTTCATTCCCCGGATGAACGCCGTAACAATGCATCTATCTCCATTTGGGAAATAAATGACCTTAGGGACTGTACAGGTTTGCTAGGCCTCTCGGATCTCCCAGCAAACGGTTCCTTTTTCACCTGGTCAAATGGAAATGTTTGGTCCAAATTAGACCAAGCAATGATCAACAATGTGTGTTCATGACTGCCCTCCAACAACAGCTTCTTTCCTGCCCCTGGTTTATTCTAATCACTCCCCGTGTATTGTTGAAGTTATCTCCTCAGCCTCTCCCAGGAGATCAGCATGGAAATACTTCAACATGTGGTCATAACATGAGGATTTCGATGATCTAAAGAATGCTTACTGGCAAATGCCGGTCTATGGCAATAAGCGGTTTATCCTCCGCCAGAAGCTCAAGTCTCTTAAGCTTAAGCTTAAAGATTTGAACTAGAAGCACTTCTCGCATATCTCGGCTAGAGTTTCAAGGGCCACAGAGGATTTACTGAGCGCTTAGGCTGAGTTCCTATCGGGTACTTCAGATATTCTTTCTACCACTCTTTGCCCTTAGTAATGCTGAGAAGATGTTCTATCAGCAAAAAAGCAAAATGCAAGCAGCTGATCCTGAACGACAAGCTGACAAAGTTCTATCACACTAGAGTTAAATCTAATGCCAAGAAGAACTTTATTGCCTCAATCCTAAAGCTGGATGGTTCCCTCTCTTCCTCCTTGGAGGAAGTCACATAAGTCTTTATAAATCACTTCAAGGGAATTCTAGGGTCCCCGTCCCTTGTTTCCCGGATTGAGACCTACTCGGGCCTTGCTCAGAAGGTTAGCCCGGAGGAGATTTGTCTTGCTTTGTTTAGCATAGACAATGATAAAGCACCGGGGCCTGATGGTTTCACCTCCAAGTTCTTCATGGATTCTTGGAGGATTACAAGGGAAGATTTTACTTCGGCTACTTAGGAATTTTTCACTTCGGGTCATCTTCTAAAGCAATGGAGCCACTCCATAATTGCCTTAGTCCCGAAGTTGAAAGAAGCTGAGTCTGCTTCTGATTATAGACTGATTTCGTGTTGCAAGGTCATTGCTAAGATTCTTGCCAACTATTTATGTGCCTCCTTGTGGGATATAATCGATCCGGCCCAATCTGCGTTCATCAAAGGAAGGAGCATGTTGGAAAATATCCATCTAATGCAGGAGCTTATCAGGAAATGCAATATTCGGAAAGCATCCTCTCGATGCTTTATCAAAGTGGATCTCACAAAAGCTTTTGACTCCGTATCCTGGAGTTTTCTGGACACCATGCTTCGTGCTCTCGGCTTCTCCCCGAGGTTTGTGAGTTGGATCATGGAATTCGTTTCCTCGGCCAGTTACTCCATCTCGCTGAATGGGAAACTTCACGGTTTCTTTCAAGGAGAAAAAGGCTTAAGGCAAGGCGATCCTTTGTCTCCTTATCAATTTGCTATCTGTCTGGAGTATTTCTCCAGACTCACTAAATTGAAGCTCCCTCAGCTTGGGTTTAATTTTCACCCGTTATGTGGCCCTATGAGCATATCGCATATAGCATTCGCATATGATCTTATCCTTTTTGGCCCGAGGTGACATTATTTCGATTAGAGCTATTCTTCACTGCCTTGAGGCATTTGGTAAGTCTTCGGGTCTCCATGTGAATTGCCGTAAGACTAATTTTTACTCAACAGGCATTGGTGAAGAAGATCTTGCAAAAATCTTATGCTCTTCTCGTATCTCAGCAAGCAAATTCCCCTTTCGCTACTTGGGGATTTTGCTATCCTCGAGCATGCTACGGGTCTTTGACTACGATCCCCTTATTTTGAAGCTGAAATCGACCGTTCAATCATGGAATCAAAGTTCCCTTTCTTTCGCCGGGTGTGCTGAGCTAATAAAATCAATCCTGCAAGGCATTGAGTGTTTTTGGCTCTCGATTCTGAACCTGCCAACAATGGTCAGAATCAAAGTAATCCAAATCTGCAAGTCCTTTTTGTGGGGAGGCTCCCCTGCAAAGGTTTCTTGGAAGCAATGTTGCCTTCCCAAAAGTGAGGGCGGTCTTGGCTTCCGAGATCTAGAAGCTTGGAATTGTTCCCACCTTGCCAAGGTCCTCTGGAACATCTAGGCGAAGAAGGAATCTCTATGGGTCCGATGGATCCATCAGATTTGATATGGAAGGAGCCAGTTTTTGAAACTGGCAAGCCGGCTATAGGGCATCTCCTGTTATTAAAAAACTTCTGAACATCAGAGATTGCCATCTTTCAAAGCTTGGCTCGGTTGCACTCGTCGATACAACTCTTTCAAAGTGGAAAGCAGCAAACATCAATGGCGGATTATCAGAAGTATATAACTTCTTCAGGCCGGAGGCCTCCCAAAAGCTGGCTTTTCGGATCATTTGAAGCAACCATCTAGTGCCTAAGCACTCTTTTGTCTGTGGCTTGCAATCCACGGCAAGATATTGCCTCGTTGGCAAGCTCCAGAAGCAAGCCGGTCATGTTTATTCTGCACAGCACATGAAGAATCAGCCGGCCACTTATTTTTTGATTGTTCGGTCACCAAAGAAATTTGGTTTACTTGCAAACAGAATTTTGGCATCACGAAGAGTCTTTCATCAATAGCCAGTACCATCAAGTGGT
Source organism: Begonia fuchsioides (assembly GCA_003255005.1). Taxonomy (NCBI): domain Eukaryota; kingdom Viridiplantae; phylum Streptophyta; class Magnoliopsida; order Cucurbitales; family Begoniaceae; genus Begonia; species Begonia fuchsioides. Next base: position 6,859 of record QAOC01004535.1, read on the forward strand.
GCATCAAGCTCAACAAGCGTAAGCTCCACCGTCAAGCTCGAGTCTCGCAAATGCTCTTGGCGACCTCGATATATTACATATGGGCAGCCCGGAATGCTCAGAAATATGAGTATGATTTCTCCTCCCGGCACAGAGTGCTAGGCGGATAGAGAAACTGGTGTTTAAACAACTCTATTGGTTCTTCCCTGATGAACTGTCCTGGTTGGAGCCTTGATTTGTGCCAAGGTTATCCGCTTATGTAAAACTGTTTGTGTCCGGGCTGATCTCCTTCTGTCCTTCGGTCATGATTCGGGGAAAATCTGAGATCAATCTTCAGGGGCTAAATTTTTTTGGTTCCGGTAGGCGCGGTCTGTTGGCATTTGCCTTCTTATTCTGCTGCCTTTTTGTACTTTCACATGTAAATTTGCTTGTTAATATACTTTACTTAACAAAAAAAAAGAAAGAAAGAGCTCTCCATCTTCGTTCTGCTAGCTGCCATCCATGCCAAATTAATTAAATTGTGCAGATCCTTCCTTTGGGGAAATCCCTATGCCAACGTTGCGTGGCCTACTTGCCGCCTCCCTAAAGATGAGGGTGGGCTTGGTCTAAAAGACCTTGAATCTTGGAACATAGTGCTGCTTGCAAAAAATCTATGGAGCATTCATCAGAAAAAGGACTCCCTGTAGGTCTGATGGATTCACCATATTTATATCAAGGATGCTTCCTTATGGGGCTGGTCAGCTTGTTACCAAGGATCTCCTTCGATAAAAAAAATCCTCCATATCAGATCTTTACTCTTGGCTAAGGCTGGAGCGGAAGCAAAAGCCGAAGAGCTTCTGACTTCGGGGGCTCATTGGCTGAAAGCAAGGCTCGTCTGAAGCCTACAACTACTTTAGGCCATCCGCCCCTTCTCAGCCCAGCTTCAAAGCCATTTGGAAGCACAATCACGTCCCCAAGTGACACAGAATGGAGGAGGTTTAGATTTAGGAAGTGGGAGAATCATATTAGGATATATGGAAAAGGATAATTCGATAATTCCAGAATCGGGACTGGAATTAGGACAGCGAAACTCAATGATAAGATCGAGTTTCAGGCTGAAATTTTGAGTTGAACTGTGGGAAGAAGATAGGTGATAGTCCTCTAAAAATGAAGGAAATCACGTGGATGGATCGGTCGGAATGTAATGGAACATTAACAATGCTCAACTGTGGCCGGATGTTGACAACCGGCGGAAGAAAAGAAATATCAAACGAAATCAACGATGGAAGAATGAGCTTATGGACTTCAAGCTCCCCATGTGACCTTGAGTAAGGTTGGAGACTTTGAAGCAAAAAGAGAACCCCAGCTCGGAGGAGGGAACCCTTGAAGAACCCACGGTGGCCGGAGGAACTTCCAGCTGCCGGCTGAAAGTGGAAAATGCCCGATTAATGGAGAGCTGAAAAGCTACTAAAATTCAAATTCCAAATTCCCTTATAATCACGCAATGGGGGAGGTTTTATCTGCTGAGAAGAGTGGGGAAAAAGGAGGGAAAATTGAGGGCCAAAGGCATGCAACTTGCATGCTGGAAATTGAAATAAAGGAGGGAAAATTGGACCAATGAGATTGCAAGAATGTGAAAGCCACGTGATGTTGAATCTCCTCAGCCAATTTTCCCTTCTTCCTTGGCCCAAAATACCCTTCTCTTAGCCAAAAATTCCTCATGAAAAACCCCATGCCAGTATGCAAAAATAAACAAAATAAAACCTAGTCGAGAAATCCTCTCGGGTTGTCCAAATATCCAACGTAAAATTCACGTAAAAATTAAGCTAAAAATGTGATAAAAACCCTTCAATCCATGTAAATGCTGGTGAGTTGAGTCGTGGAACCCTTTATCACTTTTGCATGGGACTCCAACTCGCCATGCAACGTGATACTTCAATCGGGTTTGGGTTCGGGCTTGATTCCAGAGCTTTCGTTTTCTGGTTGAAAATCCGCATTTTCTCCACGATAAATTATCATGTGTTTTGGCCTTGTTTGATCCTCCAAAGTTGGCTTAGAAATGTATAATTCTTAAATTACTTTTCCTACAAAATTAACAAACATATTAGAAAAATTCTGAGCTCGGGCTCAAGTGATTTCTCCACTTGGCATGCCAATCCGTGGCATGTCATCAAGCTTATCTTCCCCATATGGCTGGCCTATCATGACAAGCTTCCTACAAAAGACAAGCTTCCCTTCCTGGAAACAGACGGCAAATGTGCCTTATGCGGGCTCCACCAAGAATCTTCCAAGCACATTTTCATCGCTTGCTACTTCTCATCCGAAGTTTGGACAATCATTAAGAATAGATTCGGGATCAAAAGGTAGCTCTCTTCATTCACTAGTTCCCTCAAATGGACCATCAAGTCCGGAAGGAGGGACTTCAAAACCGGTTCTGTCTATAAAATTGTGCTAGCCGCCTCGATCTACCAAATCTGGTCGGCTCGCAACGCTCGCTGCTTTGATAGCCATTTCCAACAAACAGCTCAGGTTGATGCTTGCATCGAAAAGAAAGTATTCAAAATTCTCTTCGGTATTTGCTTTTCTACCCCCGATAATTAAGGCTTCCCACTCCTTCGGTTTCTCCAAAAAAATTCGAAGTGCTCCCAACCTGCCACGTGTTGTTGGTATTTGGGAAACTATCTGGTGCCCTCTGCATGTCTGCCTACCCTCCCCCCTGACATCCTCCTGCCCCCCTCCTGCCCGAGAAAACATTTAATTTTCTCTGCAGAATTCAGCCATTCCGTCTGTCCTTTCTTCCAGCTCCTTCCGAAGAACCTCTTATGCCAATTGACCTTATCTCATAAAAAGACTTAGCCTTTTTTCTGATCAATTTACATGGGTTTTCTTTCAGCTATCCTCACTATGCCGAAAAAAGTTTAGTTCAGCGAGTTCATCAAAGAACTCGAGGAGCCGAATGCCTCAAAGCCTTCAAAATCCGAGAAGCGCCTGAAAGATTCAAAGAAAATAAAAACAAAGGACCACCTCTTCATATCCCCCACTGGTGCTCCCAAATCCCACTAGTTTTCCTCCTCTCCCACAGAAGCATCCTCCCCTCTCCCAACCCTAGATTTGTTGCCTGATGCTTCACCCCCATTCATCCATCCGAAAAAGGGCCTCCTTGCAAACCCTCCAAACCTTAATAATCCCCGTGAGCAAATTATAACCATTCCCCCTTTCTCTACTTCATTTGCTGACTTGGTTAAAAATGGAAGAAATTTGGGCCAAGGTCATATTCTCTCCTCTGCTCAATGCAAATAAGAAATTGTGCATCTTGCTGAATCTGAAACTCTAAGTGTAAAAGAAGAACTTGGCCACGTCCTCATTGGCTACTTCCCGAACAGACACCCGAGAAAAGTTTTGAATGATGGTGTTCTGAAGTTTAAAGATAGATGGTATATTACAGAAAAGCAAGAATTACAGAAGAAAATATTATCGGAAGCCCATTCTTCTACATTTACGGTGCATTCGGGAAGCACTAAAATGTATCGGGATTTAAAACAGCACTTTTGGTGGCCAAAAATGAAGGAGGACATAGCAAAACATGTGGAATTTTGTGTCACATGTCAAGAAGTTAAAGCTGAACATCAAAGGCCTGCAGGAACACTTCAATCTTTACCGATCCTGGAATGGAAATGGGAGCATATAACAATGGACTTTGTTGTGGGATTACCAAAAACAACAAAGGGGCATGATGCTATTTGGGTGATTGTTGATATATTAACAAAGTAAGCCCATTTCTTGCTGGTCAGAATGAATTTTTCTATGGATCAGTATGCTGAATTATATGTTCAAGAGATTATAAGACTGCATGGAATTCCAGCATCGATAGTATCAGATCGTGATCCAAGATTTACTTCAAAATTTTGGAAAAGTTTGCATAATGCAATGGGGACTACATTGACTTTTAGCATGGCTTTTCATTCCCAAACTGATGGTCAAACCGAAAGAACAATTCAAATATTGGAAGATATGTTACGAGCATGTGTATTGGATTTCAAACTACATGGAGTAAGATGTTACCATTAGTGGAGTTTGCATATAATAATAGCTACCAATCAACAATTGGTATGGCCCCGTATGAGTCATTGTAAGGGCGAAAATGTCGGTCTCCATTGTATTGGGATGAAGTTGGAGAAGCAAAGTTGCATGGTCCAGAAATTTTACAACAAACCGCAGATCAAGTGAAAGTTATTCGAGAAAGAATCAAAATAGCTCAAAATCGACAGAAACATTATGCAGATCAAAGGCGAAGAGAGCTAAAGATTGAGGAAGGTGATGAGGTATTCTTAAAGATTTCGCCTTTTAAGGGAGTAATGCGGTTTGGAAAAAGGGGAAAGTTTATTCCACGATTTATGGGACCTTTCCCTATTATAAAGAAGTTAGGCAAAATAACTTACATTTAGAAATTGCCATCATCTATGGCTGGGATCCACAACGTTTTTCACATTTCAATGTTAAGGAAATGTGTACGTGATACTACTCATGTAATTGAAGGTAGAAGTATTGACATTGGGCCTACTTTGACATATGAAGAAAAACCGGTAAGGATCTTGGATTCAGAAACAAAAAAAATTGGGAACAAACAAATTCCTTTGGTCAAAGTCCTATGGAGAAACCATACTATAGAGGAAGCCACGAGGGAAAGGCAACAAGACATGATGAAGAAGTATCCAGAACTTTTTGACATGTAAATTTTGGGGACAAAATATTAAATAAGGAGGTTGGAATGTAATACCCATACTTTTTGAAGGAACAAGATCCTAACATCTTAATATATATGTTTATGTATTAATATCCTTGAAACTCAAGTTAATACTATTCTAAATTAATTAGTAAAGCTAACCATAGTTAAAGAATATGACAACTCCACCTTACATTTCCTTTTTATCAAGATATAATTTGAATAAATATTAATCATAGAATATTATTAAATGTAAACTATGATTTTATATATTAAAGTAGTGAAGAAATAAGAAAGTTCCACATGTCACCATTAGATTAGTGCCTAATCATGAGGTGTAATTAGTGAATGATTAAGAGGTAATTAAGGTTTACTAATCATGATTAATTAAGTTAATCTTGAAGATTATATTAGTACTAATCTAGATTAATTAATTTAAGTATGAGTAAGAAGAATTTGGCTTCAAAGAATTTTGCCCAATTTATATCGTTTATATTTTGGATCCTCCAATTGAGCTTCTTTGATTTCATCCTAAGAGTCGGCTTCAAAGATAATGCTGCAAGCATACAACTCAAATTTGACACTACTTCTAAGCGAGACTTTTGAATTTCAGATTGAAGCGTTATAGACATTGCCAATTGGACTGGTATGAACTTCCTACTCAATGCATCAGCTACCACTTTAGCTTTGCCGGGGTGGTATTTGATTTCAAACTCATAATATTTTACGAATTCGAGCCGTCTTCGTTGCCTCATATTTGGTCTTTTTGGGTGAATAAATATTTCAGACTCTTATGGTCTGAAAATATCTCGCATTGTTGCCCATATAAATAATGCCTCCATATTTTTAATGCGAAAACAACTGCAGCTAATTCTAGATCATGAGTAGGATAATTTTGCTCGTACCCTTTCCATTGCCTTGATGCGTAAGCAATCACCTTTCCCTCTTGCATCAATACGCAACCTAATCCAATTTTGGAAGCATCACAGTAAATTGTGAATTTACCGTCCTCAGTTGGAATTTTCAAAATTAGGGCTGATGTCAATTTTTATTTCAAGTTCTGAAAACTTCTATCACATTCATGTGATCACCAAAACTTCATGTTTTTCTTCGTTAATCGGGTCAAAGGAATTGCTATCTTTGAAAATCCTTCAATGAATCTTCGATAATATCCAGCTAACCCAAGAAAACTACGTGCCTCATTAACAATCTTTGGTTGTGCCTCATTAACAGTCACTGCTTGGACTTTTGATGTATCAACAGAAATACCGTCCTTGGAGTCTCTCATCCAGTATCTCGGCTAAAGGAATGCTACTTAAACTCGGGTCCTAAAATATCTTCTGAATGCTCATCCCTTGTAAAAGAAATCTCTTCCAAGGAAATTTTGGATGCCTATCATAGTATTGCCGTTGATAAGGCATCTGGCCCGGATGGCTATTCCTCAAAATTCTTTATCGATTCTTGGGATATCATTGGAGATGATTTTACTTATGCTGTAAAAGATTTCTTTCGATCGGGTTGCCTATTAAAACAATTCAATCACAGGATTATTGCCCTTATCCCCAAGTCCAGTAATGCCGAAGGGCCAAAGGTAATGGCCGATTACTTGCAGTAATCTTGTCTACAAAGTAATCTAAAAAATTTGGCAAATAGGCTCTCTGACTCCTTATGTCCGATCATTGAACAAGCCCAATCAGCTTTTATAAAAGGGAGATCTATGATTGAGAATATCCATCTCATGTAGGAGTTAATCCAAAAGTACAATACAAAAAAAGCTTCTCCAAGATGTTTCTTAAAGATCGACCTTTGGAAGGCTTTTGACACTATCTCGTGGTCCTTTCTAAATACTATCCTTTTAAAACTAGGCGATCCGCCTATATTTGTTAACTGGATCATTGAGTGCATCTCCACAACAACATTTTCCATCTCTCTAAATGGGAAAATGCACGGTTTCTTCAAGGGCAAACGTGGTCTTAGGCAAGGTGACCCCCTATCTCTATATTTATTTGTAATTTGCCTGGAATATCTCTCCAGGATTATACGATCAAAGCTCCCTTCCTCTAGTTATAATTTCCATCCAGCTTGCGCGCCCCTGGGTATCACTCACCTTGCTTTTGCCGATGACTTGATTCTCCTTTCTAGAGGCGACCTCATCTCAATAAAGGAAATTCTCTCATGTGTATATGAATTCAGCGAAGCCTCGGGCCTCTCCCTAAATGTTCTTAACTCAAGCTTCTATCTTGCTAGAGCTTCGGATGATCTCCAACATGAAATCAAAAGCCTCTCTGGCCTCGAGGAGGGTTCCATGCCTTTTCGTTATTTAGCTATCCATCTTTCTCCGCATAAGCTAAATCAGAATAATTACGATGGTCTCTCCAATAAAATTGGTTATACTTGGATATTTGGAGTGTAAAATCACTAACCTATGCAGGTCGTGCGGAGCTTATTAAAAGTGTCATTTAAGGAGTTGAATGTTTTTGGATGACTGTTTTTGACCTCCCGGCTGCTGTTTGGCCGAAAATTATGCAAATGTGCAATACTTTTTTATGGGGTAAAAGATATTCAAACATTGCCTGGGATTTATGCTGTCTGCCAAAAGATGAAGGGGTTTGGGGTTTAAAAATCTTGAAGCTTGGTACTCCGTCCGTCTAGCAGAAACCCTCTGGAAATTGCAGTAGAAAAACTATTCTCTTTGGGTCAGATGGCTACAGCTGTAATACCCGACTATTTGTATTTTTGTAAATTAGGTATTATTACTTTTTTAAGTTTAATTTGGTAGAATTTCGTGGATATTAAATCATTATGCGTTGCATATTAGTTAAATTTTTTTTTCATATATAGATTTAGGGATTTAAAAATTTTAAGAAAAGATATGATGAATTTTATGAAGGATCAGACAACCATTTTGTGTATCGGTTTACCGAAATAATATGAAACGATCTACCTCTTCTTTTTGAAACTTTCGACTGACAAAATGGATTGAAGATCAATATTAGCCACTTGTAAGGGTAAAATGGAGATTTCATATGTATTACTTTAGAATATTATAATCAATGGTTGAGATTTAGCCACTTTAAATGAACGGTTGGATGAGTTTTAGATATTTTAAAGTTAAAATAATAAAATAAACGGTTGGAAAAGAGTACCCCAACGATTTTCTAAACTCAAGGTATGTCCTAACCCTAGAAATGGAGGTTTTTATAGTTTTATTGGCTGAAGATTTGATTATTGGCTAGGATTTTTGAATTAGATGTTATGAAAGTAAAATTTGGATTAAACTGTGCCTTGTTAGGGTTTACTGTTTTCAAAAATGTTAAAGTGCTCAAATGGATTAACTTTCATTTTAAGAATTTGTAGTAGACATGTAATGAAAGCGATAGCTTTTTGAATCAACAAATTTGGAGTTATGGAGATTAAGTTATGATTTTGTTTTGTTTACTGCTGGACATAACAGAGTTTCTAATATGAAATTCGGGTAGTTTATGTTTTCTATTTATTCCATGCCATAGATGTGTTTTTTTATAGCAAGTTCTTCTATTGCGTTGTAGAAGACTTAATACTTGAAATTATGGATTTGGATTTAAGGGATTTGGAGTTGTATATACCAAGTTACAATTTTTATAAAATGATTGAAAAACAGTGAATTGGAAATTTGGAGTTTTGGATAGTTTCGAGTACTAGGCTTTTAGCATGTTTTAAAGATTTTCAAATGGATAAGTGTTCTTCTAACCGAATGAAATAAACACTATAATTGAAAGTTGGGCACAAGAATTAAGGAAAAAGAAGTTGTATAACCTGAGTTATGAATTTTGGAAGTTATGGTGGAAATAGTTACTTATAGTATAAAAACTTATTTGAATGGTTTGGCAATATAGGTTCTCAAGCTTCTAGTGTGCATTGCCAAGTTGAAACAAAAGACATCAGAAATCAAAGTAAGAATGTGTTGTATGTGTTTGTCCTATTAGAGGTCTACATTGTAAAGGTTATGTATCTTTATGATTTTTGATTGATGATAAACTGGTTGGGGTGTAAAGCACAATACACTGACCTCAAGTCATTTGAGGATTGTTTGCGTGCCTTGTATTGATTGATTGATAGGTTTTTATGAGATTTCTTTATTGACATGTTTATATGACTTTTGTTTGGATTAGTTTAGATTTTCTTGCATTAAGGATAGGATTGTATGTGACATGCTATGGACATCATGCATCATGTTTTCTACGAATGACAACGAAAATGAATTTTTATGCATGAAAACTACAAATTATAATAGGTGAATCGTAGAGGGATGACAAATTGGGTGTTAGGTTGCCCATGGGGGTCATTGATGCCTACATTCATCCCTGCAATATCTCTATTGATTTGATGAAGACATCTACATTACAGGAGAATAAAGACGCCCTCGACAATGACTATTGGTCAATGCTGCCGTAAGCCCAATGGGGTTGTGCGGTAGGTTGTTATATCTTCTAATGATATAAGTTATGTAAATCCTAAAATTACGTTTTGTGGATGGTCGTCATATGGGCAGCGGAACCACACCACGAAAATGAAATAATCTGCATTGTTTTAAATCATATCATTCATTACTTCATTCATGTTTTATTTGCACTACTTAATGAGCTTTAAGCTCATTAGTTAGACTTTGCAATGTAGGTGAGGACTTAAATGTTGCAGAAATATCACCTCAGGATTAAATATGAAGGAGGAGGAGAGTGTCTTCCATGGAGCCTTGTCGTTGTTAAGCGAGATTTTGACCGGTGGAGTAAGCTCACTAAAATACATGTGTTTTGAAAAGAACTTGTAAAAAGTTATTTTGAATTACAACTATGTAGTGTTTGTAAAGTTTTATATTTTGAGAATGTGACCTATGTTTAATTACTTATAAGTGTGATTTGAAATGTTAGCTTCCGCTTTGTATGTACAAATATATGTATAAGTTTGATAAAATAATTTTCAATGAAAAGTTTTTTAATAATTAAAAAAAAAACAATGCGAAGTTACAGTTGGTATCAGAGTGCACTGAGTTTTAAAACCGTTTCTGTAGACTGCTTAACAACGCAAGCTTCACAGAGATGTTCTCTTCACTGTAAGTTGTTTTTTTTTTAAAACTTTTGTAAATTTTTAAATGCACGAATGACGGTTTTTTTTGTTTAAGAATAGGGTACTATGGTCACTGGACATAAAGGGGACAAAAGTGATATGACTGAAGTTGTTCGACAATTGATAGCGTTAGTTAATCAACAGTCACAACAGCTAGATTGATTTATGGCACGAGATATGCAAATTAGCCCTCCAGCACATCAGCCACGTGAATTAAGCTGTGAGCAATTTTGCCGTTTGAATCCACCAATGTGGAATGGACAGTCTTCTGATGCAAGTAGTGATGAAGAGTGGATTCACACGCTCGAGGACATGTTTGAGTATGCGAGGATTGAGGACATAGACGGTGTGCCTTGTGCGGTTTACATGCTATCAAAAGATGCTCGTTTCTGGTGGGACACTATTAAGGCTTCTGAGGAGTCGAATCATATGACGTGGACCCAATTTAAAGAAATATTCAATGATAAGTACTTCGACCAGGCCACAACAACAAGTAAGTTGATGGAGTTCCTTCAGTTACGCCAAACTGGATCGGTGACAGACTATGTAAGGAGATTTGAGTCATTATCAAGATTTGGTCCTCATATGGTCGCCAAGAATGAGTTGAAGGTAAATCAGTTGTGCAACTACTGAAAGTGGAGGAGTATCATGGAATTTAGATAGCCGGAACTGATGATATTCCATATTCCAAGGTAGTGAAGAAGGCCTTGGCAATTGAAGAGGCCAAATTAAAAGTTTTGAAGCAACGGGAGCCACCCAAGAGATATTTCCGAGAAATCCAGCCACAACAATCCAAAGGATGACAGCCAAACAAAGGAGTGAAGAGGTCCTTTGATGGCAGGGCTGAATCAAGCCAAGGGAAGCGACCACAAGTTCCAAAGCAAGTTGATCCCTAAGTGCGGATTGAATCATAATGGTGAGTGCCTTAAAGGACCAGGTCGTTGTTATGGGTGTGGACAGTTTGGACACCTGAAGAAGGAGTGCCCAGAAACAGCAACGGTTCCAGCCAAAGTGACACCACGAGTCTTCACAGTTATTGATCATGAGGAGGCCGGTCAGCCATCAGTCATCGCAGGTACCTTATTAATTGCTGGTGTTCATGCATATACCCTTATAGATACTGGAGCTACACATTTTTTTTATCTACTACTATATTAGACAAGATAGTTGATTTTCCGGAGAGAGTTGAAGCATCCTATTAGGTAATGTTACCTACAGGGAAGCATTTATCTTTACATAACGCCTTACGTGACTCAGAAGTTTGTCTAAACGATAAAGTTATACATGCTGATTTCATTGCTATGGAAATGAAGGGTTACGATGCTATTTTGGGAATGGATTGGCTAGGCCGATATTGTGCCACTATTTATTGGAGAGCTAGTGTTGTCGACTTCCAACTCTCTGAGTGTGAACGGTCTTCTTTTTATGTTGCAAAGGATACCAAGAAAATTTCAGTTATATTTTCTATCAAAGCTCAACAGATGTTCAGGAAGGGTGATGAAGGATTTCTATTGAACATTCGTAATTTAGAATTGGAGCCTCAGAGGGAAGTAAAGGATATAGCTGTGGTTTAGAATTTTCCAAGAGTATTTTCAGATAATTTACCTGGACTTCCTCCCGATCGGGAAATAGAGTTCGTGATTGATGTTTATCCTGGTTCTAAACCAGTATATAAAAATCCTTATTGAATGGCGTCAATTGAGTTGATGGAATTGAAGGCACTGTTAAAAGAACTGATGAACAAGGGGTTTATTCAATCGAGTTACTCACCGTGGGGAGCGCCAATATTGTTTGTAAAAAAGAAGAATGGTTCTCTGAGAATGTGCATTGGCTACAGGGAATTAAATAAAGTAACGGTGAAGAACAAATATCCACTACCCCAGATAGACGATTTATTTGAGCAACTCCAAGGAGCTTGTGTTTTTTTGAAGACAGACTTACGCTCGGGGTATCACTAATTGAAGATCAAGAAGGAAGACATACCAAAAACTGCATTCAGAACAAGATATGGACATTATGAGTTCTTGGTGATGTCGTTTGGATTGACTAATGCCCCGGTGGCTTTTATGGATTTAATGCACCAGATATTTCATAAATATCTCGATAAATTTGTAATCGTGTTTATCGATGATATTCTTGTATATTCCAAAACAAAGGCCGAGCATGCAGACCATTTAAGAATGGTGTTATCAACATTGGAGTTTCACAAATTATATGCAAAGTTTAGCAAGTGCGAGTTTTGGTTGGATCGAGTAAATTTTCTTGGCCACGTGATATCAAGAGAAGGTATTTCAGTTGATCCAGCAAAAATACAATCAATAATGGATTGGTCTTCAAAGCTTCTGCAAATTTTCCAATACTTTTCTAACTTCCAAATGCTGAGAAAGGGAGGTTAAAAACCCTCCTTCCCACGAGCTACAAAAGGAGGCATAATGGCCTCCTACAAACCTAAGCAAATCATCAAAAGAGGGATGGCAAGTGGGGGCCACAAAGACATCTCCACCAAAAGAGAGGCATGGGCAGCAAAAACGTGGTTGCAACCCATCCTAATACAACTTAACCTCCCACTTGCAGACAATACACTAAATAACAAACATCAAAGAAATAAACAACACATTCTTGCATGGTTTTCACATGAAAAACCAAAAACCTAATAGATGGGCCAAACCAATGATGGAATGTCCATAATCAAATGGACTTGAACACTTGTATCTTTTGGGCTAATGGTTGGGCACTTCCATGGGCTGCTAGCTGCTGCTCCCATGAAGGACAAAGATGAAATTCAGCCTTCCTTTCCGTTGGGGCCAAACATGGCCATGGATCAGCCACCATGGGTTTGATGCTCTTGGGCCGCTACATCTTCTGGAGGCCTCTGTAATGGCGATCGTTGGCTGGGCAGTTGTTGTCCAAATTTTATAATCTGCCCCATGCTGGAAACCTTAAGATGTGGGCCATATTTTTGTAGAAGCACGCACAAGCCCCGGAGGTCATCCTGGGCCGAAACCAAAAGTGGTGCTATCATCACCTAGGTGGTTTGGATCAGCCTTCCATGCCACGGATGCAAAAGAGTTGTCAAAAAGGAAGCATGTTTTTCCCTTCATAATTGGCTTCTTGATAAGCCTTTTATGAAAAGAGCCTCCTACAAAATTAACAAACTCATTAGAAAAATAGTTTGCTTCATCAATCGAGTGGTGCCATCCGTGGCACATCAGTGTTGAAGTTCAAAAACAGGTGGTACGTCCCGGAAAATAAAGAGCTTAGAAAAGAAAGTTTGAATGAGGCTCACTCGTCTAATTTTTCAATGCACCCAGGAAGGACAAAAATGTACCGAGACCTTAGGCAATGTTTTTGGTGGCCGGGAATGAAGGTAGATGTGGCAAAACATGTGGAACAGTGTGTCACATGTCAGTAAGTTAAAGCTGAACACCAAAAGCCTGCAGGAACGCTTGAGCCCTTATCGATTCCAGAATGGAAATGGGAGCGAATTTCTATGGATTTCGTAGTGGGTTTACAGAGAACAACAAAAGGGCATGATAGTATATGGGTGATTTTAGATCGGTTAACTAAGTCAGCACATTTTATACTTGTTAGAGTTACGTATACCATGGATCAATAAGCCAAATTGTACGTACAAGAAATTGTAAGGCTACATGGAGTTCTTGTTTCAATTGTTTCTCATATAGATTCTAGATTTACTTCTAGATTTTGGAAAAGTTTGCATACGGCTATGGGGACAAGTCTAACATTTAGCACCACATTTCATCCCCAAACCGATGGACAAAGTAAAAGAATGATTCAAATCCTTGAGGATATGCTTAGAGCTTGTGTGTTGGATTTCCAGACTACGTGGAGTAAGATGTTACCACTAGTGGAGTTCGCATATAATAACAGCTATCAATCGTCTATTAATATGGCTCCGTATGAAGCTTTGTATGGACGTAAATGTAGATCACCATTATACTGGGATTAGGTAGGAGAAGCAAAAATCTATGGTCCGGAGATTATACAGCAGACTTCGGAGCAAGTGAGAGTTATCCAGCAGAGAATGAAAACTGCTCAAAGTAGTCAAAAGAGTTATGAGGATCGGAGACGACGAGAATTGGAATTCAATTTAGGTGATGAAGTATTTTTGAAGACTTCCCCGTTCAAAGGAGTAATGCGATTTGGAAGAAAAGGAAAACTCGCTCCAAGATACATTGGGCCTTTTCCGATTGTGAAAAGGGGTTGGACGAGTAGCTTATATGCTGGAATTGCCAGAAAGTTTCAGTACCGTTCACAACGTGTTTCACGTATCCATGTGATTGAGACACAAGAAGTGGACTTGGAACCGACAATGACGTATGAGGAAAGGCCAATAAGAATTCTCGACACAAAGATGAAAGTATTACGGAATCGGCATATACCTTTGGTGAAGGTGTTGTGGCAAAACCACAATATCGAAGAAGCTACATGGGAAAGAAGGCAAGACATGCTAGACAAGTTTCCAAATCTGTTTGTCACCTAAATTTTGAGGACGAAATTTCAGTAAGGAGGGTATAATGTAATAACCGACTATTTTTATTTTTGTAAATTAGGTATTATTACTTTTTTAAGTTTAATTTGGTAGAATTTTGTGGATATTCAATCATTATGCGTTGCATATTAGTTAAATTTTTTTTTGATATATAGATTTTGGGATTTAAAAATTTTAAGGAAGGATATGCTGAATTTTATGAAGGATCAGACGACCATTTTGTGTTTCAGTCGACCGAAATAATATGAAACAGTCTACCTCTTCTTTTTGGAACTTTCGACCGATAAAATGGATTGAAGATCAATATTAGCCACTTGTAAGTGTAAAATGGAGATTTCATATGTATTACTTTAGAATATTATAATCAAAGTTTGAGATTTAGCCACTTTAAATGAACGGTTGGATGAGTTTTAGATATTTTACAGTTAAAATAATAAAATAACAACATAAGAAGTGTAATCGCATTTCAAAAACTCGATTTAGCCACTTGGCGTGCTCTCGGCAAGCACGCTTCGGGCTCAACTTGCTTTCAAAAACTCGATGGTTCACGGGATTCTGCAATTCACACATAGTATCACATTTCACTACGTTCTTCATCAATGCGAGAGCCGAGATATCTGTTGACGAGAGTCATTCAATATTTTAATCAAGTTCGCAAGTACCCCTGCATCCGAAAATTGGGACGAGGGTAAGCGTTCTACGTTACCCATTCCTTGATGCAACTGTTGCGTGTAAATGTAATCGCAAATTAACACAAGTGCATGTGTCGCAACTGTAGTAATAAAAATATCAATCCCACGAGGACAAGTCAACTTTCAATTAAGTGAATAAATTGCAAAGTAAAAGAAATAAACTAAAAATCTTAATTTAATATGCAGAAAGTAAATTGCAGAAAATAAAGTGCAAAAAAGTAAAGTTGGTGGTCGAATCGGGAATTAGAATTAATCTCGGAAAGGATTTTCCATTAATCGAGTTCACTTGAACTGCTCTTTACGAGAGCTGCAGCAGCCTCCACAGCATCGAGTAGGTCGGATCGGCACTCTAAAGAACCAGGGCTGGTGTTGCCTCTGTGGTTGATCTATTTCACACTCACCACTTAAACAATTAAGCCGTGGAATGTTACTCCAGAATGGGTTTGAAACTTGTTCCTTTTGACCGCACTAGGTTGGAATGAACATTACAAAAACACCCTTAGCTAAATCGTGTCACTCGGTTTAACCACCTAATGATTTTAACACACGCCTTAACAATCATGTAACGGTAATTACTGTGACGTCCTAGATGATATCAAAGCAAGCTAAGATATTTAAGCACTTGTTAAAATAAATTTTAAACGATTAACTATGATCGACTTAAGTAAATCAACATACAAAATATCAAAACTTTAATCAAAACTAAACAACTCATAAACTTATGTTGTCAAGACTTGTAAAATCAATTAAAGTGAAAACGAACAACAAAGGGAGAGAGTTTTTGTCCTCGTCGTCGGAAACCGTTGCTCCGTTCCCTCGCCACCGTAATCACCGTCACCGACTCCTCCTCGGATTTATGCCTGGGCTCGATCGCAAGCTTGTTCTCTAATTCTGGCACACCGTCTTTGTTGCACTCTAGTTGATAGTTATAGAATCCTCAGCCTCGAGATAATTGGATGTTTTTTTTTATTTGACAGCTTGTTTGAGATTTAGAAAGATTCCAAATCTCAAAGATTCTTGTGTTCCATCTTTGAAAATTAGTTATTTCGGGTGAGATTTTCTCTTTAATTCTGTGATCTTCCAGCTTCTTTCTTGCGCTGCAATACATCTTTAAACTTGGGAACTGTATCTGAACAAAATACTGTGAAAATACAAAATCTAGAAATATCGTTAAAAGTCACGTAAAATCTGCATTTTTAGATATTGTTGCGATGTTGTGGCATTTATGCGATATTTGCCTAAAAATCCAATTTTTGAATAAAATATTATCTGATCACAAGCAATTTATCAATAAATTCCCGTGAAATATTAGGTCTTTTCAAGGCCTAACACATCCCCAAACTTAAATCATTGCTCGTCCTCGAGTAATAAACAATCAAAATAGTTTTCAGATTTTTCCCAAATAATCTAACCCGAAGCCTATAATCATTAATCTGAGACTTTGCAACTCTTCTTAATCTTCGATAGCTTCTCTATAGTATTTCACCAAATTGAGTGTGTGCATTTGTTCCAATGAACATATCTTCCCAAAAATCATAAGCTCTATCTTGTTATGCCGAAATCATCAATTCTTTAAACATCGTTCAAACTCATACCTTCCACGTACAAATTAAGCAAGATCCAAGCTTCATGACTTCAAGAGTGAGGAAGAATTTTTTTTAGGCTTTTGTAAATAAGCTACTTACGTTATCATACCACCCTTTATATAATTTTTTATTCTTGATTTAGCCGAGGTGGTATTTCAAATGGGTAGCCCATTTAATTGCAACAGCGTTCCTCCCATTGTTCCCTTTATTTTTTATCCCACCCATCAAGTATCCAAAAGGCTAACTCGATAATTGAAAGTGGATTGGGAAATTGCAAATACACTTCACCGTTCATCAACACAATCTCGATGAAGTGCCACTCAACGATCATCCACTTAAGTCCTGAAGAGTGTTATTTTCACACACCGATTATCCACTTAAGTCTCGGTGAACTACAAATGTTGTGATTGTCCTTATTTTTGGACTTTTTATGCCTCATTTTTTTTCTTCCCCAAACTTGTCACCATGTCACTCTTCACCCTAAGAAAAATGTTAGTCTCAAGCATTCTTTTGAGCTAAGTTTCAAAAATATCAAATATCTACAAAATATGATAAATCTTAGGAAAATAGGGAAAATGATGTTCAAAGCAACAATTCCGTGTGAAGGGGATTTACTATTTTGAAGTTTTAAATCAATTAGAGTTAAATCGTCACTAATAAGTAATACCTGAAAAGGATTAGATGACTTAGGAAAATAGATGTCCATCATTAAAATATGTCACTATGATTGCTTGTTTTTCAATCTTGGTCTAGTGGTCTAGGACAAATTTTTTTTCATTTCATTTGATTTTGGTACACCCCATCCCCAAACTTTAAATTTGACAATGCCAAACTTTAAATTTGACAACGCCCTCATTGTCAAGTCCAAAACAACAAAATAGACCGAAATAAAAAAAAAAGCACAAAAAGGGTTAGAGAAACTCCCTCATGAAGATCATTCAGACTCAATGTCGTTTGGGCCGTCCAGTTGAGATGTGTTGTCAGCATTGTTGGGCTGCAATTTGGCCTCCCATTTTACCAGAATGTCCACCATGTAGTGCTGCTGGATCTCCAATTGGCTCAGGCGGGTTTCCATGACTGTAGACTCTTGGAAATTTTCACTGGAAACGTACTCGCTTCAGATGGTGCAGCTCTGCATGCAGCATCGGGGACGTGAATGTCTCCCTCGTTGGGTTCTCTGTTATCCTCCTGTGTAATTCAGTTTATAGTATAAGGGGTAATGATACCTCTATGACGGAGCTTGGCTTCTGTGTCCAGATCTTGCACTCCAACATGAATGCAAAGCTTGGACACCAATGATGAAAAGAGGAATTGAATCCCCTTCTTCGTGGCGTTCGTGCAAAGGCTCTGATATATGATCATCCCAACGTTAATTGTTTCCTGGTTAGAATGCAGTAGAGGAGGATTGCTCGCTCTCGAGCTATGGGCTGACCATGAGAGAAATGAGAGATGCGGGATTTCACAAAGTGGTACCAACACTTTGCACTCGGAATGAGCGAGGCCCGAGATATTGTAAAGGCTCCGAGCTTCGTGATTCGCCAAATAGTTCCCGACAGTGCCACTGTATTGAGAACTTCTGAGAGGTTTCTTCGTGAGCCATACGCATCAGAAGTTGTCGTTTCTTTGTTGTCGGCTGGGCGAATGTCTGGGTGGAGGTTTCTGTCGGTGTCTGCTCTGATATCAGTAGACTCTCTTTGGCCGGAGGTGGTGATTCGTCCGTCGGTGTTGGAGCGGGAGTCGGTCCTTTCTTTGGTGTGATTTTCCGACGGCATTTTGGCGGTCGGGGTTTAGGTGACGGATTCCTTTCGCTGGCCAGAGCAGTCACACCTTCATCGTAGGCAACTTTATCGAGAGTATCTTTCCACGGCAGATAAATGACGGTGTCGTTCTATGTCAGGTATAGAATCGGCGTTGGCTTCATTAATTCGTTTGCTGGGTTACTTAAGGAATTATTGTTGTTTCTCTCAAATTCTATGGCTTTCTGTTTATAACCATGAAAGAGAGGCGGTTATTTTAAATTTAAAAAAAAATATTACCGCTTCTCTTATAAATTCGAACAGGTGGTAACTTCATCTTAAATTTCCCGCTTGATCCAATCAGATTTGACCAATCTCTTCTCTTGATTTTTCTATTATCATTTTGCGCATGCTTTCACTTCACTAATGCTATGCCAGTCTCGCACCATCAGTCAGACTATTTATCATACAAAATAAAACACAAATAAAAACTAATAAACATTAAAAATAAAGGGTTGCCTCCCTGTAGCGTTACATTTTTTTGTCTACAACCTGACGTCGTGATGGGCTCATTCAGCGTCCTTCAATGAGATGGAGACATGATTGTCGTCTTGTGGGCTCAGCCCAAGATAAGGCTTTACTCGTTGGGCATTAACCTTCAAGTTTTCCTGGCGTCGTTACGAAGTTTGATTACTGCGTAAGCAATGGTTGCAGTGATCAAGAATTGTCTCGTCCATTTTGATTTTAATTTTCTCAAAAATATCTTCAATCTCAAATTATATAGTAGCACTTGTTGCCCTGCATTAAATGTCCTCTCTTGGATGTTCTTGTCATGCCATCTCTTGACTTTTGGCTTGTAAATTTCAGCATTCTCATAGGAGTTTAGCCGAAACTCTTCCAACTCATTGAGTTGTAACAACCTTGATTCTCTTGTGGCTCCTTCGTCCATATTCAATTTAGCAACCGACCAATATGTCTTGTGTAATAATTCAACCGGTAAATGGCAAGCTTTGCCAAAAACAAGTCGAAACGGTGATGTTCCAATTGGAGTCTTGAAAGTTGTACGGTAAGCCCATAAAGCATCGGGTAATTTCTCGGCCCAATCTCTTCTACCGGTATTAACGACTTTTTCCAGAATTCTTTTGATTTCCCGGTTAGAGACCTTTGTTTGTCCGTTTGTTTGAGGGTGATACGGTGTTGTAACTTTGTGCTTTACTCCATATTTTTCAAGTAACTGCTTGAATTTTTTGTTGCAAAAATGACTTCCTCCATCACTAATGATTGTTCTCGGTGTTCCGAATCTTGTAAATATATTTTGATGAAGAAAAATGAGTGATAACTGAAGCATCATTAGTGGGAAGAGCAATGGCTTCTACCCATTTTTTATACGTAGTCCACGGTGAGTAAAATATATTGGTTCCTGTAAGATGAAGGAAATGGGCCCATGAAATCAATAACCCATACATCAAAGATCTCGACCTCTAGGATATTTTTTAGCGGCATCTCGTGTTTTCGTGTGATATTTCCCATCCGTTGGCATCTGTCACACAATTTTACAAATGAATTTGCATCTTTAAATAAAGTAGGCCAATGCAACCCTGACTGGAGGATTTTAGCAGTTGTTCGGGTTCCTCCAAAATGTCCTCCATACGGTGATGCATGGCAATGTTGTAGCACTGATGCGACTTCGTGTTCCGGAATGCATCTTTTTACGATCTTATCCGCACATTGTATAAATAAATATGGATTATCCCAATAGTATTTGCATACCTCTTTTAAGAACTTCCTCCTCTATTGATAGGTGTAATCGAATGGGATGATTCTACTTGCTAAGTAGTTCACAATATTAGCGTACAAGGGTAATGCCTCGGCTTTAAAAATCTGTTCATTTGGGAAAGTTTCTGTAATTACCGTCTCTTCTTTATGTGGCTTCTCTTGTTTTAGTCATGATAGATTGTCGGCAACTTGATTATCCGTTCCTTTTCTATCAATTATTTCTAGGTCGAATGCTTGCAGCAAAAGAATCCACCTAATTAAAAATGGCTTGGCATCTTTCTTCAAAATTAGATACTTTATAGCAGAATGGTCGGTGTGTACGATGACTTTAACACCAACTAAATATTGTCTGAATTTTTTTAAGGAAAAATCTATGGCCAGCAGCTCTTTCTCGGTTGTCATATAATTCAGTTGTGCATCAGATAATGTTTTGCTAGCATAATAAATAGGATGTACAACTCGGTCGTGCTTTTGTCCCAGTACCGCTCCCAAGGCATAATCGCTAGCATCACACATAATCTCGAATGGTTTTGTCCAATTCAGTGCAATAATAATTGGGCCTGAGATCAGCTTGCGCTTTAATTCTTCGAAAGCTTGTTGGCATGCATTATCAAAGCAAAATACTTTGTCATTTTGAAGCAATTAGCAAAGCAGTTTGGAAATATTTGAGAAGTCTTTGATGAATCGGCGGTAAAAACCAGCATGTCCTAAAAAGCTTCATATTTCTTTCACGGAGGTGGGTGGAAGCAGCTTTTCAATAGCTTCAATCTTGGCTTTATCAACTTCCATCCCTGATCTGGAAACTCGGTGCCCGAGAAAAATTTCTTCGGTTATCATAAAATGACATTTTTCCCAATTTAGAACTAGGTCTGTCTCAGTGTAGCATTTTAATACCAATTCCAAATTCTGTAAGCATGTGTCAAAAGAATCTCCAACCACAAAAAAATCATCCATAAATATTTCAAGAAAATCTTCCACATGTCCGAAAATATGGACATCATGCAACACTGGAGCGTTGTTGGAGCATTGCATAACCCGAATGGCATTCTTCGGTAAGCAAACGTACCATAGGGACAGGTAACCTGAATATCCATCTAAGAAACAATAAAACTCTTTACCAGCTAGTAAGTCGAGCATTTGATCGATTAATGGCAAGGGAAAGTGGTCATTCTTTGTCATTTTGTTGAGCTTTCGATAGTCCATACAAACTCGCCAACCAGTAACTATGCGGGTTAGAATTAATTCATTGTTCTCATTGGTTACCACAGTTGTTCCTCCTTTCTTTGGAACACATTGGGACTTACCCATGAACTATCTGAAATTAGGTAAATAATACCTGCGTCCAATAAATTGATAATTTCCTTTTTCACCACCTCTTTCATGACTAGATTCAATCGCTGTTGTCTTTCAACTGATGGTCGGTCATCATGTTATGTTCAAGCACAATTTTGTGCATGCATATACTCGGACTAACTCCCTTTATATCAGCAACCGTCCACGCAATGGCATGTTTATATCTCCTTAATATTTCCAGTAGTTTGGCTTCCTGTAATTCATTCAATTGAGAAGAAATAATAACAGGTAAAGTGTCACTTGTTCTGAGGTAAGCGTACTTCAGATGCTGTGGCAATGGCTTCAGCTCCAATTGTGGTGGTTCATCTATCGAGGATTTCATCTCTCGATGTGCTTTATCTCCTCTATCTAGGGCTTCGGTAGCTTGTGCCCTAGAATTTTTCAAAGTTCGAGGGTCAGATAGATCGAACTTGAATTCTCATTTGGGTGGTCTTAATTCTCTCTTTTCCATAAAATCACAATCATCATCCGCGATGGCGTAACATTCTTTTGCTTCTTCTAAATCTTTTAGAGCATTCAAGACGTTGAACGTGACTTCTTCATCATTCACCCTCATGGTGAGTTCTCCTTTTTTTACGTTGATAAGAGTTCTTCCAGTGGCCAAGAATGGTCTTCCCAAGAGGATCGGGACCTCTCAGTTAATTTCACAATCTAAAAAAATGAAATCAACCAAAAATATAAATTTATCGACTTTTACCAACACGTTCTCGATGATTCCTTCCGGGTAGCCTATGGATCGATCGAAAAACTGTAATGTTACGATTGTCGGCCTTGCTTTTCCAACGTCCAACTTCTTAAAGATTGACATCGGCATGAGATTGATGCTAGCTCCTAGGTCACACAGAGCTTCGCCAATATGTTGATCTCCGATCGTGCATGAAATCGTAAATTTCCCAGATCACGTAACTTTGGCAGAATCTTATTTTGTACAATATAGCTGCTTGCTTGAGTCATCGCCAAAGTTTCGTATTCCTCTATTTTCCATTTCTTTGATACGAGATCTTTCATAAATTTTGCATAATTCTGCATTTGTTCTAAGGCCACGATCAGTGAAATGTTGATGTGTAGCAGCTTCAACGTATCCATGAATTTGCCGAATTGTTTGTCATGATTATTTTTTTGTAGCCTTTGTGGAAAAGGTGGTGGAAGTCTCTCGGCTGGTCCAATTGCCTTCTGATGTTGTACGGGTGCTGCAACACTGGTACTAGCATCAGGCTCGTTAATATGCTCAGAGCCTTCCACTTTATCAGCGTCAGTGTTCTTCTCCTTGGTTCTTTCTCTAGGTCTTTTCTCAGAGTCTTTCACAGTTTTCACCTCTTTGCCGATGCAAATTGATGTATTTGCACTATTCTTTTCTTTCTCGTTTTGGAACTTCGTTATCGCTCAACAACATTCCTGTAGGTCTAGTATTCAAAGATAGAGTGAGCTGACCTACTTGATTCTCCAGATTCCTATCAGATCGACTTGATTCTGAATCACTGCATTCATATTTTGCATCATCAGCTCGGATCGTTCCATAAATTTGCTGACATTTTGTTCGAACGTCTTGGATTGTTTTGGGCTATTGTTATGGGCGGGTTACTTGAGTCGGAAAACTCTGATTATACCCTTGTTGAGGTTGATAGTGCTGATTCGGATTGCATGGTGGCTGATTCTAGCTCCACTGATTATTTGGTTTCAAACCTTGATTGAAATTATTGCTCCGATTGTCCCCCACATAATTTACTACTACGGGATTTAAAGGGCAATACTTGTAACAATGATCTTCCGAGCAGAGTGTGCATGAAATACTCTTAACTTGATGCATGATCATACTCCTGATCGTGTTATTCAACGTAGTCATCTGTGCCGCTAGAACCATAATTGGATCTATGTCAAGAATTCTGGGTGTGCTGTTCGTCGATGCTCTCTTCGGAGCTGCCGCTCTCTATGTCAGCCATTGATAATTGTTAGTGGCCATATTATCCAAAAGCTCAAACGCTTCCGCGCATGATTTAGATAAAAGTGTGTCATTTGCTGCTGCATCTAAGAAAGATCGCATCTGTCCATAAAGTCCATTATAAAAAGTTTCCAGTTGTAACCATTCGTTGATGCCATGATTCGAACATTGGCGAATTAATTCCTTGAACCTCTCTCATGCTCCATATAAGGATTCAGTGTCCTGCTGATTGAAAGTCATGATCTCCCCTCTCATCTTTGGATTCTTCACCGATGGAAAATATTTGAGTAGAAACGTCTTGGCTAGATCTTCTCAAGAAGTGATAGAATTCGGTGGCAAAGAATTTAGCCATGCTTTTGCTCGGTCTCAGAGTGAATGAGGGAATAGCTTTAATTGGAGAACCTCCCAATTAAAAGCCGTATCCTCGAACAAATCACACAAAGAAGTAAATTTCGTTATTAAAGCGTTCGGGTTTTCAGATGCTGATCCGTTGAATGTTCCTATTGGTTGCAACATCTGAAATATAATTCGCCTTAATTCACACCCTACCTTGTTGTTGACGGGTCAGAAGATACCGGGATTAAGCCGCTCCAAATCCAGAATTTCATAATCCCGAATTGGTCTTTCATGATCGGGACATTGATAAATCGGTGGAATTTGAGCCATCGGTTCTTCTTTAGCCACTTCTTGTTGATTCTGAATTTGGTGTCTCCTCTCACGAAGCGTTCTTTCAGGCTCGGGATTGTAGGGAATGAGCTCGTTGTTTCCTTCAGTTTGCATCAATACATGAGAAGATTAAAAAAAATCATAAAACTACTTTCTTTTTAATTTTTTAACTTTTTCAAATTAGTGTTAGTAATATTCACATCTACTTCACAATAAATTCTAAAAATAAAAAATTTCGTTGTCCCTGGCAACGGCGCCAAAAACTTATTGCACGTAAATGTAATCGCAAATTAACGCAAGTGCACGTGCGCAGCTATAGTAATAAAAATATCGATCTCACGAGAATAAGTCAACTTTCAATTCAGAGAATAAATTGAAAAGTAAAATAAATAAACTAAAAATCTTAATTTAAATATTGACAAAAAGAATTAAAGAATAAAGAATAGGTTTTTCTTCATTTTGATTGGGTTTTTATCTAATCTAATATGCAGAAAGTAAATTGCATAAAATAAAGTGCAAAAAAATAAAGTTGGTGGTTGAATCGAGAATTAGAATTAATCTCGAAAAGGAATTTCGTAAATCAAGTTCACTTGAACTGCTCTTTACTAGTGCTGCAGCAGCCTCCACAGCATCGAGTAGGTCTGGTCGGAACTCTAAAGAACTATGGCTGGTGTGGCTTCTGTGGTTGATCTTTTTCACACTCACGACTTAAACAATTAAGCCGTTGAATGTTAATCCATAATGGGTTTGAAACTTGTTCCTTTTGACCACACTAGGTTGGAATGAACATTATGAAAACACCCCTAGCTAAACCGTGTCACTCGGTTTAACCACCTAATGATTTTAACAAATGTCTTAACAATCACGTAACGGTAATTACTGTGACGTCCTAGATGATATCAAAGCAAGCTAAGATATTTAAGCACTTGTTAAAATAAATTCTAAACAATTAACTATGAACGACTTAAGCAAATCAACATACGAAAAATATAAACTTTAATCAAAACTAAACAACTCATAAACTTATGCTGTCAAGACTTGTAAAATTAATCAAAGTGAAAACGAAAAGCAAAGGGAGAGAATTTTGGTCCTCGCCGTCGGAAACCGTTGTGTTGGCTTTAAAAGTGTTTTTAAAGCAATCAATTATTTTTTATGATAACTATGTAAGATAAGCATGAAAGATAAAATAAACTACTTTACAATGTTTAAATCAGACTTAATCACTCATGAGAAATACTCTCTTTGAAGGGTACAATTAAAGTCTAACAATTTGTGTCGACCCTTGTAAAATCACGAAGCTTAACCATAAATACTTTTTGTTGACCCACAACGTATTGTGTCGACCCATGTTCAAAACAGAGGCCGAGTATTCCAAATTGTGTCGACCCACCTATATAACTTGTGTCGACCCAAAATGTAGTGCAGCGTGCAAATGTGTCGCATCAAAACTGTCTGTGTCAAGCATAGAAAAGACATTGTATCGACCTTATCATAATCTATGGGTCGACCCCTCAAA
This sequence comes from Begonia fuchsioides, assembly GCA_003255005.1. Taxonomy (NCBI): domain Eukaryota; kingdom Viridiplantae; phylum Streptophyta; class Magnoliopsida; order Cucurbitales; family Begoniaceae; genus Begonia; species Begonia fuchsioides. The sequence continues at coordinate 32,420 of QAOC01004535.1, forward strand.
GCTGATCCTGCACTTTACATGTTGACTCCAACGTTCAAAATATGTCGACCCAACCTACATGTGTCGACCCCAGATTTTCTAGAGACAGATCCTTTAGATTTGTGTCGACCCCAACCTACATGTGTCGACCCCAGATTTTCTAGAGACGGATCCTTCAGGGTTATGTCGACCGCACAAAAGGTTGTGTCGTCCCCAAAGATTCTAAAGAAGAATCTATGTCGACCGCAATAAAAAGTTATGTCGACCTATCAGCACCAACAGACAAAAAAATATTAAATGGCTATATCTTCGTTGTGTCTAATGGATAGTGCATGTGTCGAACCCCAACAACAATGTGTCGACCCAATTTGGCAGCTCAGCAGTAACCTATAAATAGATGAAGGAAGCTCATTTTAAAGATAATATTTTTGACGAGAGAAAACTACGCCAAAGTGCTGCCAAATTCTTCTCAGACTTTTTACTCTCTCAAACCCTACTACTAAACTTGTATATCATTCTTGAGATTGAGTGAGACGGTTTTTTTACAACCGTACAAATTGTATTTGTTTCTTTGTGAACGATCATTGTAAAAGGGGTGACGCTCCTTCAAGAAAAGAGTCAAAAGGTTTGATTGACACCCGTAAGTCAATCGTAGTGAAGCTCAAGGTCTGAGCGGGAAAGATCTTCAAGGAGGTACCTTGAAGCGCGGACGTAGGCAAGGTTGGCTGAACCGCGTTACCAAACCGGTGTCATTCTCTTTACTCTAAACTCTTAGTTATTTGTTTAAAAATTTTGCACTAGAGTTTGGAAATAACTAAACAATTCGCACGAATTTGACTTTGTAACGACCCGATTCCCGAGATGCCGCTTTCTGCTTTACCTCACTTACTTACTTACTTTACTTTAATTTACTTTACTTAGCTTACTTGCTAGCAGCCCGAGAACCGGTTCGTTACTGCTTTCTTACTTACTTACTTACATTACTTTGGTGGAAAACTCGTTACTTTAAATTTTTGAAAAACTATCTTTAGTTTGTAACATAATTTACAAAGAAAAGCGTCGAATAATAAAACATACATTTGAATTCCACCTTTAATGAAAGTACATAAACATTCAATAACTTAAACTTACAGCGGAAGACTATAGTTCAACTTAAAATACATTCATTTCAAAAGCTTTAAAATCCATCACACGAAAATAAGGGTATACATATCATTACATCTTCAAAACATTCAAAACTTTCAAAACACTTTATATTCTAACTGTGTGTGCGTTACATCACTCCCTGTCGGTCGTTGCTCAATAAACGGTATAATTTGAACACTCCTCTGCTCTAACTTCTTGATCAGTCATTAGCACCCTTTCTTCCATTACATTCCCTACATTGCAAAGCCTAAACTATGAGCCGAAAGCTCAGTAAGAAGCATAACTATAAANCAAATTCACTCGGGTAAGCACCAAAAACAGCAATCAACACCAAAGACAAACACAAATGCAAACAACAAATGGAGGAAGGCTATGGGATTTCTTAGCTCGCTTTTGTTCCTAAACAAGTGAGGAAGGAGGTTGGAATAAGGTTTAGTGATCCTAGCTAATCACCAACACCAAGACAAACAAGAATCAAGGATGTTACTCACCTAGATTCCCAAATGCCGTGAGAAAAGGAAGGGCTTGAGAGCTTCAAAGCTTCTTCAATTTACCAATATCTCTTTTCTGCCTTTCATTCATCGTGGAAGAGGGTTTCATACCCCCTCCAAATTACACAAAAGAAATAAAAAAAAATAAACCTAAATTAGGGACCAATTAGTGGATAGAGTAGGAGTTAGGTGGGAATTGTGTCCCACCAAGCCTCCTAATCCAACCACATGGAACTATCAACTAAAGCCACGTCCCAAGCATATCTAAATATGAAGGATAAATAGAAACTTAGGGTTGGACCTAAGTTCCATCAAAAAGGGCTTGGGTTGGTCCAAACCGAACCAAAACCCCATCAAAATTGGTTCAAACCGAACCAATTTGATTACAACAAAACATACTTCCCTACTTAAAAGATTTATAACCCCAAATACATATACAAATATTCAGCACTCCGTATGGACTCTTCTTGCAGGAACTACTCTCCCATAATGGTGACGGGGCATTCGGCCATCTTAATGCATGGAGCCGGATGTGGTCACGGTTCGGGTGGGAGGCTTCGGCAAGGAGAATCTTGTAACTCGGCGAACTTCTCCTCTTCTTTATACTCCCATTGTAGGCAATGCTTGGGGAGTTCTTGATCATGATGTGAGGGAGCTCCTTAGAGATCCAAGGAAGAAAAAGTGAAACCTGCAAAATCAACAAACATGTTAGTTAGTTGTCTTGCTCGGCTCTGGGTTGTCGCCCCCTTTGGTGGTTGTTGGTTCCTGAGCACATCATCCCCTCCGGGTGATTGAGGATTTGACCTCAAATCCATGGGCGGCTCCTCCTCTTCCTCCGGAACTTCTCCCAAATATGGTGAGAGATCTTGTACATTGAATAATGCCGAAACTCCATAGTTCCTGGGAAGTTTCAACTTGTAGGCATTCTTATTGATCTTCTCGGTGACTTCAAATGGACCATCTGCCCTAGTGAGAAGTTTGGACTTTCTTTGGCTAGGAAATCCACATCCCTTCGGCCACTTTGAATTCCACATCCCTTCGGCCACGGTTAGCATACTTTGCATAGGCTTCATTTTTCTTGGCTATGGCCTTTTTCACCTTAGCATGCATGGCTTGGACTTGCTTAGCTTTTTGTGCTCCATCCGGATTGGCTAGTTCTTGGCCCGGCAATGGGATCAAGTCCAAAGGAGTGGACGGGTTGAAACCATAAACCACCTCAAATGGAGATGTTTGAGTTGCACTATGCACACTTCGGTTGTATGCAAACTCCACATAAGGTAATTGTGCATCCCAATCCGAGAGTCTCTTTCCCACGATGCTTTTTAGCAATGATCCCAATGTGCGGTTTACCACTTCCGTTTGGCTATCTATTTGGGGGTGGAAGGAAGTGCTAAACAACAATTTAGTTCCAAGTTTTCTCCACAAAGTCTTCCAAAAAGAACTCAAGAATTTGGTGTCCCGATCCGAGACAATTGTGGTGGCAACTCCATGAAGCCTAACAATTTCTTTGAAGAACAATTCGGCTACTTGATTAGCATCATC
>QAOC01004535.1:37292-65386 GCA_003255005.1 Begonia fuchsioides
AAAATCTGGCTGTGAGTTCTTATTTCACGTCTTGAAGTATTGGCTATTCATCTCACTCCCAGGTCTGCCCAATTGAAAGTTGTGCATGCATCTATCCTCTGTCCTTCACCCGAGTTCCTGAAATCGGGCAATTCTGTCCATTAATTTTCTATTCAGCATAACTCCTAGCCTACACGTGCTTTTTCTGTGAAACAACTTGCATTGTCTTCCCCTTTGATTGAAGTTGTTTTCTGCTTATTTTTACGATCCCAGACTCCCTGAATTGGAAGTTGTGTAGAAGTTTCCCCATCACCCCTGCACTGTTTTCTTCCTGTTGGCTGTTTGTGCATCTAAATGTGTCCCCGTGCCATTTTATGATCCACACGTGATTTCACTCTAAATCTTGACCAAACTCAGTTCCTTCCCTAAAGTCTAAGTCCCCAAAGTTTCAGCCCAAAAGCCTGTATGCGTTTGGAGTTCTCCTTGCTCCAATCCCCTGTTGCTGCCTACCTTTCTTTCTCTCGGCAGTTTGTTGCCATCTCCTCTCTTCCCGACACCTCCGCATCTTGGAGCGTGTCACTATCCCACCATAAGCTTGCATAACCGTGGAGCTCCAAAGCTACTAGCTGCAATTTAGACTTCTCTGAGTAATTGTAACAATCAAAGACTTTGTCTACTTTATCTACCCAAGTCAAATATGCATCTCCATCACAAGAACCATTAAATGGGGGAACACTTAACTTTATATTCCTCAAATCATCTTCTCGGGGTGGTCTCTCCCGTGGCTCAAACTCATCATCCGAGTCTTCAACCTCATACAATCGAGTCCGAGCATTTCCGGCCCTTCTACCGGGAGTGAATGAAGGAGGTGGCCTTTGCGGATTTTGTGTTTCCAACCTTTGTAACAAGGCATCCAGCCTTTGATTAATGCCATTAATTTTTTCCTGCAAATCAGACTCACGGCCTTGGGGAGACATTGGTGGGGGAGGTGGTTCACTCGTTGAAGGGTGGTCTCGGCTTGGCTGCAAAACAGCCCCACTCTGAGTAGTCATACCGCCACTCTTGTGCGCCATTGATGACAATTCAAAGAGGGTTTAATAGCAGGGAAAACAAGGGAAGGAAGAGCTGGGCTCTGATACCAAATGACACGCTCCAAGATGCGGAGGTATCGGGAAGAGAGGAGATGACAACAATCTGCCGAGAGAAAGAAAGGTAGGCAGCAACAGGGGATTGGAGCAAGGAGAACGCCAAACGCATACAGGGGCTTTAGCTAGAAATTGGATTACTTAAACCTTTGAGAGTGGGCTCAGTTTGGCCAAATTTACAGCTTAAAACACGTGCGGATCAATAAAATACACGGAGGCAATTTTAGGTGCACAAACTGACAAAGCTGAAAGAAATAGTGTAGGGGTGTTGGGGAGACTTCTGCACAACATCCAATACAGGGAGTCTGGGAGGGTGGAAATTGGCAAAACTTAACTTCAACGAAGTGGAAAGAAATTGCAAGTGGTTTGAGGGGGAAAACTCTGGTAGATTGGAAGATATGCAGGATAGAAAATTGATGGACAGAACTGCCCGATTTCAGAAGTTCGGGTAGAAGGCAGTGGAAAAAGCATGCATAACTCTTGATGGGGAGGGGCTGTGGCTAAACGTAAAGAACAGTTATTTCAAGCCATGAAAAAAGGAACTCACAGTCATAAAATAGGGGATTTTTGTTCACGGAAAACAGAAATGGCACGAATTGGACTTTTGTTGCACAAATTCACTCGGGTAAGCACCAAAAACAGCAACCAACACCAAAGACAAACACAAATGCAAACAACAAATGGAGGAAGGCTATGGGATTTCCAAGCTCGCTTTTGTTCTTAAACAAGTGAAGAGGGTGGTTGGAATAAGGTTTAGTGATCCTAGCTAATCACCAACACCAAGACAAACAAGAATCAAGGATGTTACTCACCTAGATTCCCAATTGCCGTGAGAAAAGGAAGGGCTTGAGAGCTTCAAAGCTTCGTCAATTTACAAATATCTTTTCTGCCTTTCATTCAACGTGGAAGAGGGTTTCATATACCCTCCAAATTACACAAAAGAATTAAACAAAAAAATAAACCTAAATTAGGGACCAATGAGTGACTAGAGTAGCAGTTAGGTGAGAATTGGGCCCCACCAAGCCTCCTATCAAACCACATGGAACTTTCAACTAAAGCCACGTCCCAAGCATATCAAAAAAGGAGGGAAAAATAGAAACTTAGGGTTGGACCTAAGTTCCATCAAAAAGGGCTTGGGTTGGTCCATACAGAACCAAAATCCCCAACAAAATTGGTTCAAACCGAACCAATTTGATTTACAACAAAACATAAGAATTTTAACCCCAAATACATATACAAATATTCAGCACTCCTTATGGACTCTTCTTGCAGGAACTACTCTCCCATAGTGGTGATGGGCCATTCGGCAATCTTAATGCATGAAGCTGGATGTGGTCACGGTTCGGGTGGGAGGCTTCGACAAGGAGAATCTTGTAACTCGGCCAACTTCTCCTCTTCTTTATACTCCCATTGTAAGCAATGCTTGGGGAGTTCTTGATCATGATGTGAGGGAGCTGCTAAGAGATCCAAGTAAGAAAAAGTGAAACCTGAAAAATCAACAAACATGTTAGCTAGTTGTCTTGCTCGGCTCTGGGTTGTCGCCCCCTTTGGTGGTTGTTGGTTCCCGAGCACATCACATGGCCTATCCCATCTATACCACTCCATCAGACCTTCGGGCTCCCAAAGACCATGGGCTCCTCTTGTTTGGTCGAAATGTGTTATTCCTAAACACTCTTTCACTCTCTGGCTAGCTGCTCATTCGAGACACAAAACAAGAGACCAACTAAGCTTCTTAGGAATATCAGATCTTTGCATTCTTTGCTCTTCTCAAACCGAATCAAACCATCATCTTTTCTTCTCTTGCCCCCTCTCCACCTAGGTCTGGTCTATCATCAAATCCAAATTCAGCATTCGAAGATCCCTAAAGCACCTTAAAAAGGGCTCTCAAATGGACAAAAAAAGAAAACAAAATCGATCATAGAAAAGCAAACTTAATGAAAATCATTCTTGCTACCACGGTTTACTGTATCTGGAATGCCAGAAATGTCAAAGCTTTTGAGGGAAAGTCATGGTCAGCTAAGCACATCTCAAGAAAGATCAAAAAGCATGTCTTCAAAATGCTGTTTGCTCTCCACCCCAAGATGGCTGATCAAATTCATACCACCCCAACATGACTAGCTCACTCCATTTTTTTGCTGTTTCTCTTGCAGGGGCTGCTTATCCTCATTCTTGCTGCTTAAGTGACAGGTTTCAAAGTTGGGTGGAGGAAGAAAAGATTACTTACTCTCGATTGAAGAGGGGTAAACCCGAAAACTCAAGAAAATGGGTGAAGTTAGAAGAGGCGTTTCTCAAGTTTCATAAGTAGTTTGGAGCTGAAATTTTAAGGGTTTGTCGAGGGATGAAAGAAAATTTTAACCTCCAAAAATGAGGGTAAAATCTCTTGGGAATCGGGTGTTATGCATAGGGCAGGGGGGACTGCTCAAAGAGCTTGCCGGAAAAGTGGAAAGGGGAGATGATCGGAAACTTGGGGAAAGAACCGGGATGGAGGAAGAGCTTATGGATTGCACACTCTCCCTAGAGACCACGGGGCATGGCTGGAGATATGCAGCATGGCTTAGCTAACCCTTGCTCGGAAGGGAAGCCAACACCAAGGAGAGAACTCTCGGAAGTCGCCGAATATTACTCACCGGAGGGCAGAGTCTTGGGTGCCGGAAAACACAGCCAAGGAATTATGCAAGAAGCACGATTTTCATTCACGATAAACTACTCCAAAATACCTCTAAAGAGGACTTAAAACTCCCTCAAAATCTGAGAGAGAGAGGGGCCAATCGGATGGTCAAAACACAACCTACCCGATTTGGCACAAAACACAAAAGGAAAGGGGAAGGACCACCACCTAAAACCTACCCGATTTGGACGAACAAAGTACAATGGTCCCCAAAGCTTGTCACCAAAGTTCACTAAGAGAGAGAAGCAAGCTACAAAGATAAAACCCATGAAAACCATAAAACCCACAAAACCCATGAAACCAACGGTTTACCCATAAAACCCATGGGAAACCCATCTTCAAAACCCTAATCTTAAAAGGAGGTTTGTAAAAGCTGAAACAAAAGCAAATACATTCAAAAGGCTGAGAGTAAGGCATCCTTATCCCTTGGAATTGGGCTTGGACCAATGTCTTGAGGCTTGTGGACTTCAAAAGGGGGAAAGTGTTCTTCCCGGGTAAGGCTTTTCTTGGAAATGGGCTCTCTGTGATTTCCTCATTTCATGAAGTAAACGGTGTCCAATTTGAACGTTTGACCACTCTATGGAAATCTTGGGAAGTTGGATACATTTCTCATGAAGACGTTGTTTTTAGCCGAGTTGAGGATGGCTGTCAAAATGGCTGAGAAAGCATCGGAGGTTCAATTGTGCCGAATCCAAATGTGGTCCCCATGCTTTGTTGCTTGGACCACTAGCATGTGGTCCCATCTCCACCAAAAGGAATCCAAGTTGGCGCCCTAAAATGGCCTCAAATTGCCATGAACAAAATATAAAGTTTTGTGCAAAAATTAAACCCTAAATATAAGTGTTACATTTAATTTTTCCACGGGAACATTCTCCCTCCTTCAAGGGCCACTTGGGCAATGGCTTGACTTCAAAAGGGAAAGATTGGGCTGCTCCATATCCACCTTGGTTGTCCTATAATTTCTCATTTCCTTCAAATGGCTCTCAAGCCAAGGTTTGACTCCAATTTGGTGAAGGCTTAGAGCTGACAAAGGCTGAATTCTTCAATGAAATAAGGAGCTAGAAAATTAGCAAACATATTAGATAAAAATTTGTAACATGACAATTTTTGGGTCGCCCATATCATGTCATTAAGGCTTGCTGTCTCCCATGTTTACTTTGGTCTGCCGCGCTTCCCTCGGAGTTGTTTGCCATTCTGCTCGCTACCCTTTCTCTTGTGATGCCAAAGCTCTGATCGGATCTGCTATCATTTTGCTGCTACTCCCTTTTTCAGATGCTATTGTGGGCCTCCTTCCTGCTCGGATCTGCTGACTCCCTGTTTGCCGTGCCTCCAGCCTGATCCCCAGCTGTTCACTTTCTTTTTTTTTTCCTCCCCGAGGCACCCTACTTGATGCCAACTTGATTTAGTTAATCATTTTTGTTCCTGTTGCTTTACTGTTTGAGTTTGGCTCATGTTCTTTGCCAATTTTTCTGATTGTGAGGGCTTATCTCAGAATTCTCGGGCCTTTTTTGTTTTGGTTAGTCAGCATGTTGGCTCTCCATTCAGGTTTTTGCTCTCCCTTGCTTTCTACTCGGGTTTTCTGGGGTGGTCATTCTGGCTTGTAGATTTCCCCCAGGCCCGGGCTCTTGTCGTCACTCTCTTGTTTCTATTTTTGCTTCAATTTATTTACCTTAAACAAAAAAAAAAGAAAAAAGAAAGAGCTCTCAAGGTCCTCTTGAATGTTGGTCCGAAAAGTCGTTGATCAAAATCTCATCGAGGATTGGTAAGCCGTTAATGACGGATCTCCTAACCAAGTCTCTTGGTCGTCTTGGCTATGCTAGGGTCCTAATTGAAGTTGATATATCAAAGGAATTGATCAGAGAAATTAAAATTAGTACCCTGAACGGAACCATAATCAACCAAGAGGTCCACTATGAATCTGAACCGGACTATTGCCTTACCCCGAACAGAACCATAATCAACTAGGAGGTCTACTATGAATCTGAACTGGACTATTGCTCTTCTTGCTCCTCAGTTGGACACAAAGCCAAGCATTGCAAACATAGATCTGCCCCCCTCCACCCCCTCCTAGCATTCCAACCCCATCCATTGTTAAAGACTCTTCTGCTTTGCTTTCCTCCCCTCCCTCCCCTCGGGTTGCCGATGTTCCCCCGGTTTATAATAAGGAAAATGAGGAAACTTGGATTGACAAAAATGAGGACCCTGGCCCCATAAAGGCTTTCTTGGATATCCTTATTCCAGAATCCTCCTTCGTTGGTAAATCTTCCTCTATCCCATCAGAAGATATTGATTGCTCGGATACTAGATCGATTGACTCCATTGATAATTCTCTTCCTTCTTCAAAAGTCTCCCTTCACTCTAAAGGTAAACTAAAGGACCCATTGTTATCCCTCTCGGCCAAACCGAATAGGAAAGGTGACACCATGGAAACAAGGACAAAATCTTGGACTTTTGGGGCTACCCATCCCCGCCCCTTATGATTTTTACAACCTGGAATTTTAGGGGATTTAACTCAGCCCTTAAGCAGGATGAGGTTTTTAACCTCATTCGTGATCGGAAAATTGATCTTTTTTGGTAGTTTGGAAACCAAATCCTCTCCTGATTGCATGTCTCAATTTGTCAAACGGCTACATGGCTGGAAATTCCTCACCAATTTTGCCCTCCATCCTAGTAGTCGGATTGCCATCCTTTGGAATGACTCAATAGTGGCCATTAACTTCCTTAGCTCAGACCCTCAGGTCATCCATCTCCATGTCACTTGGAAAATCACCATCAAACTTCCCTAATTTCCATTGTGTACGGCCTTCACTCTATCTCCGATAGGAAACTCCTTTGGGCCAACCTCTCTAGAGCTAGGAATGTTTTCAGTCATCCTTGGTTGATTATGGGAGACTTTAACTCTATTTTAAATTCATCCGAGCGTATTGGTGGGCCTCCTGCTAACCCGCGTGAATGCTTTGATTTTGGAGAGTGCTGCCTTAACCTAGGCCTCACTGATCTTCCTTCTACTAGGCTCTCTTACACCTGGAAAAATAATAAAGTGAGATCTAAGCTTGACCGGGCCATGGTTGATGATCTTTGGCAATGCTCTTTTCCCAATGAAACCTCATTGTTTCTTCCTCCTGGTATCTCTGATCATTCCCCCTGTCTAGTGAATATTCACAACTTCCACCCTCGAAAGAACTCAAATTGGAAAGTTTTCAATATGTGGACTGAGCATCTCAATTTCCAACAAATTGTCTCCGATTTCTGGATCCTCCCTTCAAGCGGATCTTACCAGTTTCAACTCAAGTCCAAACTCCTCTTTCTGAGATCTAAGCTCAAAGAGTTGAACGTTAAACAATTCTCTCATATTTCCTCTAGAGCTGATTGTGCTAAATCCAAGCTCAAGGAGGCTCAATCCACCCTTGACACCGATCCCGAAAACTCCATATTGGCTGCCCAAATCCCTAATCTACGGAATTAAGCAATCCGCCTTGCTTTGGCTGAAAAGCTTTTTATAAGCAAAAAGCTAAAAGAAAATACATCCTTGAAAGTGATAAATGCTCCAAAATTTTCCATGTCATTGTCAAGAAAAATAAAAAACGAAATTTCATTCCCTCTATTGTTCTTCAAAACGGTCTCCCTTATGATTCTATGGACAAGTTCATGAAGAATTTGTTCTCTACTATAAGAACCTCCTTGGCCAGCCGTGCTCCCTTCCTAAGCCTGACATTAATATCATCAAAAATGGCCCTACCCTTTTGGACTCAGATTGCTCTCTCCTCGAGAAACCTATAACAAGGGATGAAATCAAACAAGCTCTTTTTGACATAAAAAATGATAAATCCCCCTGGCCGGATGGATTTACCTCAAATTTTTTTAAGGATACTTGGAGCACAACTGGGGTCCTCTTCTCCAATGCCATCTTGGAGTTATTCTCCTCTTCCATGCTCCTCAAGCAATGGAATCATGCAATCTTTGGTTTAATTCCGAAAACTCACTCTTCCCCTCGGTTTCTGACTTTAGGCCTATATCTTGTTGCTCCGTGTTTTATAAAGTAATATCCAAAGTTCTTGCTTATAGGATTTTGATCCCTCTTATCCGGATAATTGACCCCAGCCAAGCTGCATTTATAAAAGGTCGTTCAATCACTGAAAATATCTTACTTATGCAAGAGCTTATGAGGAAGTACAAGGATAAAAAAGCCTCTCCAAGATGTATCATCAAAGCTGATCTCTCCAAAGCCTTTGACTCGGTTAATTGGTCATTTCTTAAAGAAGTTCCAGTTGGCTTAGGCTTCCCTCCTATCTTCGTTAATTGGCTTTTGGAATGCTACTCCATGACTTCCTATTCCATATTAATCAACGGAAGTCTTGTTGGTTTTTTCAAAGGCAAAAATGGCCTTCGTCAAGGAGACCCTTTTTCTCCAGATCTTTTTGTTATTTGCCTTGAATACCTCTCGAGATTGATCAAATCCAGAACTCATCTTTCTCCTTTCAACTTCCATCCTCTTTGTAAGCATTTTAATATCACTCACTTGATCTACGCGGATGACCTAATGCTATTAGCCCGTGGTGACTCTATCTCGGTAAAAATTCTTCTTGATTGCATTGCTGATTTTGGTTCAGTCTCCGGCCTAAAAATGAATCCTGCTAAGTCAAGCATTTTTGTTGTTGGAATAGGTCCAAGCGACCTCAATGATATCCTCTAATTTTCTGGTCTGAGTCTCGGATCTATTCCATTCAAATATGTCGGCATTCCTCTATCAGTAGGAACCGTCCATTCCAATCATTATCTCCCTCTTATCCACAAGCTAACGGATAATGTTCTCGGCTGGGGTGATTCCTCCCTCTCTCATGCTGGCCATCTCTAGCTTCTTAGATCGGTTCTTCAAGGAGTAGAATGCTTTTGGATGCCAATCTTTAATATCCCTGCTATGATCAAATTAAAGGCCATCTAAATTTGTAAGAATTTTCTTTGGGGATCGGGCAAAGCGGTTGTTGCTTGGTCCACTGTATGCTTGCCTAAATCAGAGGGAGGGCTTGGTCTTCTGGACCTTGATTCTTGGAACAAAGCGTTCCATGCTAAAGCAATTTGGAACATTCAAGGTAATAAGGAATCCCCCTGGTCTAGGTGGATCAATCACATTTATTTGAAAGGCTCGGATTTCTAGACTTAGTCTCCGAGCTACCGGGTTTCTCCCTATATGAAAAATCTCATTCAAATCTGGGCGTTCCTCCTAGAGAAGTTTTCCTCCCTGGATAAAATAAAGGAGATCATTAATACTTGGAAAAAGAAATCAAATGGTCACGGTCATTCTTTCCTATACCATTCCATTCGTCCTTTCGGCATCCCAAGACCGTGGGCTTCAATTGTTTGGACAAGGTGCATAATCCCGAAACACTCTTTCACTCTCTGGCTTGTAGCCCTTAGAAGACTCAAGACAAAGGACCACCTAAGTTATTTGGGAATAAATGATCTTTGCTGCTTTTGTTCACTGCTTCCCTAATCTAACCAACATCTCCTATTCTCTTATTCTCTAACTCCATCTGGTCCATGATTAAGTCCAAATTTGGAATCAGTAGATCCCTAACTACCCTCAAAAGCACGCTCAAATGGACAAAGAAGGAAAACAAAGTGAATCACAAAAGAGCCATTTTGATGAAGATCATTCTGGCTGCCTCCGTATACCATATTTGGAATGCAAGGAATGTCAAAATTTTTGAGGGGATGATCTGGTTGGCTGAACACATCTCTAGGAAGATTGAAAAGCATGCTTTCAAAATGCTTTTCTCTCTTTATCCAAAGATGGTCGATCAAATTTCCTCCTCTCCCTATTGAGTCTTACTGGTCTTCTCAATTTTTTTGCAGCTTCCTTGATTCTTTGAAATGATGCTGCTCCCTAGGTCCTTCTCCCGCTCTCCTTGCTGCCTTGATGCTGTTTCTTTGGATTCTAAGATCCTCTCGGAGCTGTCTTGCCGCTTTTGTTCACTGCTCCTCTTCCCGGGTGGTCAAAGCTTCTCTCGGATCCATTACCATTTTTACTGCCGGTCCAGTTGTTGCTGCTGTTGCTATTTGGTCGCTCCATTTTGCTGTTGCTGCTGCGTGATTCCAGTTGATCTTCCGATGTCCATTTTATTGTTTCCTCCCCGAGGTTTTTCTATTGATGCCTAATGGGTTGAGTTGTTAGTTTTGTTTGTTTTTTCTTTTGCCGCTCTTCTGTTTGAGTCTGGATTATGGTCTCCTTTCTTGGGCTCTTTGTGCTTTGGTCAGTCAGCATGTTGGTTTTCCATCTTAGTTCATTTTGCTCGGGTTTTCTGGGGTGGTTCTGGCTTGTAGATTTCCCCCGGCCCCGACTCTCGTCTCATATTTGTTGTATTTCGATTGGAATAGAGCTTAGTGGCTCTAGCAAGGCACCAACACCGTTACAAACCAAAGATCAAGGATATTACTCACCTTGAATTTGCTTTGCCGTGAGAGAAAATGGGGAGAGCTTCAAGCTTCAACATTCAACATTTTCTAGTCTGCAAAATGCTGAGAAAGGGAGGTTAAAACCCTCCTTCCCACGAGCTACAAAGGGGCATAATGGCCTCCTACAAACCTAAGCAAATCACCATTAAAGAGGGATGGCAAGTGGGGGCCACAAAGACTTCTCCACCAAAAGAGAGGCATGGGCAGCTAAAACATGGCTGCAACCCATCCTAATACAACCTAACCTCCCACTTGCAGCCACTACACTAAACAACAAACAAAATAGAGAAAAACATACTTGCATGGTTTTCACGCAAACCATGCAAGGAAGAGTACAACCGGTTTTCAAAAACCAAAATAAATAAAAACCGACAATCTTCCTTTTTGGGCTAATGCTTTCCTTCATCTTTTCACGTGTAAGGCCGCTCCTTAGAGGCTCCAAATTGGACTCTATCCTTCAGCTCTTCATTGGACTCCATTAGGCCGTGGCTATTGGTTGCATGATGGAAGGTGTGTGGGCTGTTCTCGGATAGCGACCCCTTCTGGATGCCTGTGTAATGGCGATGGTTGACCAGGAAATATTTCTCCAAAATTAATGATCTGCAGCTTGATGGAAACCTTGAGATGGTGGCTACATTTTGTATGAAGAACGTTTGGCCAAATAATGTGTGAAACGTTGTTTAAACCGCTTCCCAAGGCTCAGAGGTCAGATTGTACCGAAGCCCAAAATGTCAACATCTTCATCTTGGATGGTTGGGCCATGGAATGCATCAATCACACTAGTAATCTCGGCCACTTCATCCCAAAACAACCTACAAAATGAACAAAGACATTAGAAAACCAATTGGGTTGGCCTTGGGTTAGAAAACCCGTGGCCAAGCCCAAGGTGGCGTTATCGCAAGGTAGGCTCTTGTTAAGGGCTTCTTGTTGCTCATCATGAACACACTCTCGAGTGCTCACTCCCGCGGGTTCCTCTTTGGCTAAGGCATCCTGAGGCATGTCATTCTCTCAGGGTACTTGAGGATTTGTCCTCAAATCCAAAAGTTGTAAGCCCGGAATTGTGCCCACCTCTCCAAGGTCCTCTGGAACATCCAGGCAAAGAAGGAATCTGTAACAACCCTCATTTTTATTTTAAGAATTTGTGACTTTAAGACGGAAGCGATTAAAACCTTTTTATGAAAAATGCTTAAACGTTAGAGTATTAAAGTATTGTGGCTATTAGTAAATTAGTAGGCTGAAGGTGATGAAGAAAATAATGTTTAAGAAGTATGTGGAATGATGTTATTCAGAAAGGTTGGAAAATTATATAGGTTCGGTCGACACAATTTGCAGTCTGTCGACATAGAATAGCTTTCGGGAGTTTATTCGGTCGACCGCATGGTCAAGTGGTCGACACCTTCAAGTTCGGTCGACACAATAGACGAGCAGTCGACATAGCATAACTTTCGGGAATTCATTATGTCGACATAAGTCGACTTATGTCGACATAAGTTGGAAAAGTCAGCAAAATCAGCATAATTTTGATTAGTGGACATAAAAGGAATATTGATTTTATTTAATATAGGGGCTTTAAGTGGGTCTTGGCTGGCATTTTCCCCTCCCAACCACGATCTCCTTCCCTCTTTCTCCCTAGGTTTCGTGCTCTAAATCAAAGTAGGGTGAGATTGAGATAGAGAAAGAGTTTTGTGAGGAAAAAAGAGTGAGAAAGTGAATGCTTCAAGAGAAGTGAAGTGAAGAGCTTTGATATTTCATGGAGGCTGAAGCTCAAGGTATTTTCATATCCTTTAAAGTTCTTGTAGGTTCAATAATGATAAAAGGATGATGTTGGTTGGATTGATGGATAAAAATGAAGGATTTCAAGTAGAATGTTAGAAAATCAGTTGATTCTATGCAAGGTTAGGGTTTTTGAGATTCGGTCATATTTTAGCACGAATTTGAGTTTAAGACCTTCATAAGAGTTAAAGTAGGCTCTTAGAGCAGTTCATAGCCGTTTGAATCACTCAAATTGGAGCTTTTTAGACAAAGTTATGAATGTTACAAGTTAGTAGATGAAAACTGGGATAGCACCGGTCGACATATTATCAACCGGTCGACACAAAATAACTCTCTGTAAATGATTCGGTCGACCGTATGAATAAGTAGTCGACACACTATGCTAAGTTATGTCGACACATATAGGTTTATGTCGACCTAATCACTGTTCAAACAGTGAATGCCCTCTGTTTGTCCACAAAAGTCAACATGCGTTAGTTTTCTGAATTTGGTGTCTTCTAAGAAGTTATAGTAGACTCCTTAAGGAACAATTTGACTTCTTAAGTATCACAAATGGATCAATATATAGGAAGTTATGAATTTTGGAAGGTATAGTGAAAATAGTTACTCATGGTGTAAAACTTATTCGAATGGTTTGACAATATAGGTTCTCAAGCTTCTAGTGTGCATTGCCAAGTTGAAACCAAAGACATTAGAACTCAAGGTAAGTATGTGTTGTATGCGTTTGGCCTATTAGAGGTCTACATTACAAAGATTATGTATTTTTATGATTTTTGATTGATAATAAACTGGTTGGGGTGTAATGCACAATACACCGACCTCAAGTCATTTGAGGATTGTTTGTGTGCCTTGTATTGATTGATTGAAAGATTTCTGTGGGATTTTTTATGGATATGTTTATATGACTTTTATGGACATGTTTAGATTTTCATGCATTAAGGATAGGATTGTATGTGACATGCTATGGATATCATGCATCATGTTTTCTACGAATGACAACGAAAATGAATTTTCATGCATGAAAGCTACGAATTATAATAAGTGAATCGTAGGGGGATGGCGGATTGAGTGTTAGGTTGCCCATGGGGGTCTTTGATGCCTACATTCATCCCCGCAATAACCCTATTGATTCGATGAAGACATCTACGATACAGGAGAGTAAAGACGCCCTCGGCAATGGCTATGGGTCCATGTTACCGTGAGCCCAATGGGGATTGACGGTAGGTTGTTATATCTCCTAATGATATAAATTATGTAAAGGAGAGTAAAGACGCCCTCAGCAATGGTTATGGGTCCATGTTACCGTGAGCCCAATGGGGATTGACGGTATGTTGTTATATCTTCTAATGATACACGTTATGTAAACCCTAAGATCATGTTTTGTGGATGGTCGTCATATGGGGGGGCGGATCCACACCACGAAAATGAAATGAGCTACATGGTTTTAAATCATATCATTCATTACATCATGCATGTTTTATTTGCACTACTTACTGAGCTTTAAGCTCATTAGTTAGACTTTGCAATGTAGGTGATGACTTGAACGTTGAAGAAATGTCACCTAAGGATTTAATATGAAGGAGGAGGAGAGTGTCTTCCGTGGAGCCTTGCCGTTGTTAAGCGAGATTTGACCTGTGGGGTAAGCTCACTAAAACACACATGTTTTGAAGAGGACTTGCAAAAAGTTATTTTGAATTACAAATATGTAGTGTTTGTAAAGTTTTATATTTTGAGAATGTGACCTATGTTTTACTACCTATAAGTGTGATTTGAAATGTTAGCTTCCGCTATGTATGTACAAATATATATGTATAGATTTGATAAAAGAATTTTCAATGAAAAGCTTTTTATGTTACAAAAAAAAACGGGATGTTACAGAATCTCTTTGGGTACGTTGGATCCATCAGATTTATATGAAAGATGCTGGCTTTTGGAATTGGCAAGCCGGCTATAGGCGTCTCCTCTTATTAAGAAGCTAATGCACATTAATGGCGGATATGGTAAAAAACAGCAGGAACATAGGCAAAGCTATTGCACATTAGAGATGGCCTAGTTTCAAAACTTGGCTCGGTTGTGCTAGCCGAAGCAACTCTTTCTAAGTGGAAAGCAGCAAACATCAATGGTGGATTATCGGAAGTATATAACTTCTTCAGACAGGAGGTGTAACACCCCACTTTTTTTTAATGTAAAATAACATCGTAACAAAGTAGTTTCTCTGTTGTAATCATGACATGCCTTAGAAGAGCATAAATGGCAAAGTGTTCTTCTATAAAGTTGTAATAGACGTCGAGATAAGAAGATCGATAGGTAAATCATTTCTATTGAACTTTCAGAGAGAAAGTTATGTTTATTTGAAGTTGGTAAAGCAAAACCGGACTATGGAATTATGGATTTTGAGCGATGTTTGGTGTTTCGTATTTTTGATTATTTTAAACTCATAATTTAAAGTTTATTCCTTCTACAAAGTTAAAATAGATTTAATAAGAAAAAGAATGGTGTTTGAATCACACAAATCTAAGTTGTATAACAAACGTTATGAAAGTTTTAACTGCCAGTCGACCTATGAACAATGTCCGGTCGACACAATTGTGTGTTTTGGTCGACCCATGGAATTTGGTGGGGTCGACACAAACGTAAGTTTCGGTCGACCCCAGGAAATTAGAGGGGTCGACACAAATGTGAGTTTGGGTCGACCCCAGGATGTAGAAAGGGTCGACAAATTCATCCATGCTGTTGAAAAGTCAGCAAAAAACGTGGAGAAATCTGACTGTGGGCGTGAAGAAACATTGTTTTTGGTTTAACTAAAGGGATAAGAAGGCATGGTCGGCCTTTGCCCTACCAGCATGGTTCCTTCTCCCTATTTTACTTTAAGTTACATGTCTTGACGAGGGGAGAGGGAGATTGAGAAAGAAATGAAGTTCTATGAGAGGAAAGAAGAGGCAGAAAGAAATTTATTTCAGAGGAGAGGAGAAGACTCAGAAGTTCCGAGGAGATTGAAGTCCAAGGTACTCTTCTATCTTTAAGTTCAGGTTTATTGATGATAAAAAATAAGAGTATCGTTTGAATTGATGGAGAGATATGAATAATTTCATGTTAATTGTCGTGAAATCGTTTAAGTATGAACAAAGTTAGAGTCTTGAAGTTTCAGTCGATATCTGTTACGATTTAGAGTTTTTATTCTTCATAAGAGTTAAAGTAGACACTTAGAGGAATTTATAGCCGTTGGAATCACTTGATTCGGAGCTATGTAGGAAAAGTTATGGACGTCGAAAGTTGGTGTACGAAAACTGGGGGGGAGTTTGGGTCGACCCCTTGTAGTTTGGGTCGACCGAAACTCAATTCCAGAAGCGCGACGTCTCTGTTTGTCGACATGGGTCGACCCCAGAAAGTTTATGTCGACCTAAATCACTGTTCAAACAGTGAATGCCCTCTGTTTTGTCGACGTAAGTCAATATGCTTTAGTTTTCTGAATTGGATGTCTCCTAAGAAGTTATAGTGGATTGTTTAAGGAACAATTTGACACTTTAATCATCAGAAATGGATCATTATCGAAGAAGTTATGGTTGTTTGAAGTTAATGAATAATGTTACTTGCGTTTTAGGTTTTTCAAGTGCAGCAACGTATTGATCAAGTTTTCAATAAAGCTAAGGACCTAAGGTAAGTTAATGTTGCATGTGATTGGCCCTAAGGGGACTGCATTACAAAGATTAGGATTTTATGATTATGAAATATGCTAGATTGTTTGGGGTGTACTGCACAATACACCGACCTCAATTTATTGGAGGATATGTTTGTGTGCCTTGTATGATGAATGATTGATGTTTGGTGTTAGAATAAAGATGCATTTTTAGAATGCTTGCAATGTTTGAATTGTATATTTTATTTCATGTTTACGTGTTCATGCATTTTAATTGTTCATGCATCATGGTTTTAAGAAAAATACGAAAATGATTTACATGCATGATTTTCATGATAATATGCAACGGGTCGTTGAAGGCGGAGCTCGAGTTAGACTGCCTCGAGAGAGGCCAAATGGTGTCTACTCTCTCTCGTGGTGCCTTCAACGATCAAATAATGAAAGAAATGAAATGAACGAAACGTACGTAAATAGTAACATGTGGGGCGGGGTTGAGTTTGGCTGTCCCGAGAGGTTGGACCAAATGGTGCCTACTCTCCCCTAGACGGTATTACCCACATTAACTGGACTGTTAAGTGAAAGAAAAGAAAAGAAATGATGATATACGTGATGTAAACTCTGAATTCAAGTTTTGTGGATGGTCGTCATATGGGGGGCGGATCCACACCACGAAAATGAAATAAACTGCATTGTTTTTATAAAGCAGCATATGCATAAAAGTCACATGAATGTTTTATTGTTATGGATTAACTTACTGAGCGTTAGGCTCATTAGATAAGCTTTGTAATGTAGGGTAAGATGCTCGAAGTGGTGAAGTACGTCCATTGCTGAAGCTTGCGGCTGTTAGTGGCATTTTGACCGGTGGGGGGCCCATGTAAATGAAAAATGTTTTGTTTGCAAACTAATGTATAATATTTTGTTTAGTTATAACTGTTTTGTAATAACTTGATTTTAATGTTAAAGTATAAGTATGTTTTGGGTTACATATTATGAATATAATTGATTTTGATGAAGTTAAATAAAAGTCTTCCGCTGTATTTTATCTCGAGGATTTCAAATGGATAAGTTTTACTTCCAATTGTTTAAGGTTGGTACACGTGTTTACAAAGAAAAAGAAAAAAAAAATTAAGCAAAAGAAAAACCGGGCGTTACAGGAGGCCTCTCAAAAGCCAGCTTTTCGAATCATATGGAGCAACTATCTCGTGCCTAAGCACTCTTTCGTATTGTGGCTTGCGATCCACGACAAGATATTGCCTAGAATGCAAGTTCCAGAAGCAAGCCGGTCATGTTTATTTTGCGCAGCAAATGAAGAATCAGCCCACCACTTATTTTTTGATTGCTCGGCAGCCAAAGAAGTTTGGTCTACTTGCAAGCAAATGTTTGGCATCATGAAGTGTCTTTCAACAATTGCCAGCACCATTAAGTGGTGCATCAAGCTCAACAAGCCTAGGCTCTGCTGAGATGCTCGAGTCTCGCAAATGCTCTTGGCAACCTTGATATATTACATATCGGTGGCCCAGAATGCTTGGAAATATGAGAATGCTTTCATTTCTCCGGCGCAGATTGCAAGACAGATCGAGAAGCAGGTGTTCAAACAATTGTATTGGTTCTTTCCCGATCAACTGTCCTTGTTGCAACCTTGATTTGTTTCAAGGTTCTCCGGTTTTGTTTAACTTCATGTGTCCGGCCTGATCTCCTTTTGTCCTTGGGTCGTGATTCTTGGACAATCTGAGATCAATCTTTTGGGGCTAATTTTTTAGATCTGGTGGGAGAGCGGTTAGGTCGGAATTTTCCTTCTCTTTCTGTTGCCCTTTGAAATTTACACATGCAAATGTCCTTGTTAATATACTTAACAAAAAAGAAAGAGCTCTAAGTGTGTCAATCCTTACTATGTATGGACCTAGTAAGTTTCCATGTGTTGAGTCAAATTAAGCCGCAGGCTCCACTTCTGGTGGTGCCCTTCCGTTAATTCTTTTAAGTTTTAGCCTTGCAACCATACTCACCCAGAACCCAACTTTCGTCGGCGATGTCTGAGAAGGTGTCGGCGATGTCTTATAAGCAACATTCGTCGATCCATAGTCGGCATCGTTTATGGTTGAGACTAGGACGGTATCTGATCGTCTTCGAGCCCCCAACTTTCGTTCTTGATTAGTGAAAACATCCTTGTCAAATTCTTTCACAGTTGTTCGTCTTTCATAAATGCAAGAATTTCCCCTCTGGCTATGAAATACGAATGCCCTAGACTTTCCCTGTTAATCATTACTCTGATCCCGAAGTCAAACAAAATAGGATCGAAATCCTATGACGTTATCCCACGCTAATGTATACAGAGCGAATGCTTGCTTTGAGCACTCTAATTTCTTCAAAGTAACAGCGCAGAAGGAACGACTCGGCCAATTAAGGCAAGGAATGCATCGCCGATAGAAAAGACGCAACAGACGGTGCACACCATAAGGCGGACCGACAGACATATCTCGAGATCCAACTACGAGCTTTTTAACTACAACAACTTAAATATACGCTATTGGAGCTGGAATTACTGCGGCTGCTGACACCAGACTTACCCTCCAATGGATCTTCGTTAAGGGATTTAGATTGTACTCTGTAACGACCCTCATTTATTTTAAGAATTTTTTGATTTTAAGACGAAAGTGTTTAAGATTTTTCTTTATGAATGTCGGTTACGATTATGAATAATTGGAAGAAGAATACTCTGTTTGGGGTGTATCACACCGTGCACCGGCTCAAGTGTTTGGGTTTGATTGGTGTTTGTTCGATTGTTGCTAGGTTTAAGTAAAGTAATGAAGTAAGTTGGGTTAAATATACTAAAGGACTATCTCCATATAAGTTTAGGTTGACCCCAGGATCGAGGAGGGGTCGACACAATGTAAGTTTCGGTCGACCCCAGGATCGAGGAGGGGTCGACACAAGTGTGTATTTTAGGTCGACCCTAGGAATTTGGAGGGGTCAACACAAAATAGTCCTTTAGTATGCTTTCGGTCGACCCCAGGACTTAGAAAGGATCGACACAATAGATAGTTTCGGTCGACCCCAGGACCTAGAAAGGGTCGACAGAATATATAGTTTCGGTCAAGACCGAGTGGTCGACACAAATCGCTCTCAGAAAATCCTTTTAGTCGACACAACAGACGAGCAGTCGACATAAGTAAGTTTCGGGAATAGATTGGGTCGACACAATTGGATGAGCGGTCGACACATTCATACATGCCGTTGAAAAGTCAGCCAAAACGTGGAGAATTCTGATGGATGGACGTGAGAGAAACCTTGATGCTGTTTAAATAAGAAAGTATAAGGCATAGTCGGCCAAAACATGTAGAGTTTTCATTGGTGGACTTGAAGGAAATATTGTTTATGGTTAATAAAAGACATAAAAGGCATGGGCTGCCATATCTTTCTCCTAGCCACGAACCCTCTTCCATTTTCTCCCGTTTTGTTGCTCTAAGCTCAAAGGAGAGTGAAATTTGTCAAAGAAGAGAGGTGTTGAGAAAGAAAAAGGGGGAGTTTAGGCGTCCTTGAGTGATTGAGTGAGTTATTTCAAGAGAGGTGAAGTAGAAAATCCCAAGTAAATTTGTGAAGGCTGAAGTTCAAGGTATTATTCTATCCTCTAAGTTTTTTTTCAGTTCAGTAAGGATAATATGATGATATTGGTTGGATTGATGGATAAAAATGAAGGATTTCAAGTAGAATGTTAGAAAATTAGTTGATTGTATGCAAGGTTAGGGTTTTTGAGATTCGGTCATATTGTAGATCCAATTTTAGTTTATGTCCTTCATAAGAGTTAAAGCAGACTCTTAGAGTGATCTATAGTCGTTTGAATCACTCAATTTAAAGCTATGTATGAAACGTTATGAATGTCGCAAGTCAGTGTACAGAAACTTGGAAGAGTTTGGGTCGACCCCTTGTAGTTTGGGTCGACCAATAAGAACACAGTCTCTGTTTTGTCAACATGGGTCGACCCCTGAAAGTTTATGTCGACCCAATCACTGTTCAAACAGTGAATGCCCGCTGTTTTGTCCAATTAAGTTGACATGCTTTAGTTTTCTGAATTGGGTGTCTTCTAAGAAGTTGTAGTAGACTCCTTAAGGAACAATTTGACACCTTAATCATTAGGAATTGATCAATATAGAGGAAGTTATAGATGTTCAACCATGGATCTTCATTGAAATCGACCGTGCGCGCACTTTTACTCGGTCAACCAAGGAGCGTCTGGAGTTTCCATTTCAAATTGGACCGCGCCAATTCCTCAATACCCGGAGCATGGTCAACCCACGGTCACCATTTGAAAATGGCCCGTGCGTGCTCCCCCTCGGTCAACCGAGAGTCTCCCCCAGTTTACCATGGTCTCCATTCAAATCCAGCCGTGCACACCCTTGTTGAATCGAGCCTTCAGATAAAGAGGAGTGTCTTTGGTCTCACCATGGTCAAAGAAGATCCTCTCCCATATTGATCCAAGGTGTCCGCCGAATCATGGGGCTTAGGCTCATTCCCTCTCTTTTTCCTTTTGTTAGCATTTAAATGTATCGATCTCTCACTTAGAGAGGCAGAGAGAATTTTAATAAAAGTGTGCAAACGCACCTTCTTCCTATGGTTGAAGCTCTTTTCGACGTAAACTTCTCTGGTGAGTCATATCCGGTAAAGAGCGTCAACCCTTGCAAGCACGATCGGTGCGTCACATCCGAGTGCAACCAAGGTCTACCAAGACGAACACTTTGATTGCTCAAGTGTTCGGATTGCTCGACCTCACCCTTCCATTCTAACTTTCCCGAGCCCATTATCCATTCCTCGAGCTATCACCTTCCTCCCTTACCCGATTACGCACACCATCCAACCACCCGAGCCAACCCATTAATTCTCGGAGCCATTTCACCATTTACTTTCATTTCCCCTACATCTCATGTCCCTGTTCTAAATCTTACATTCGCAAGAGACCATTTTCCTATGCGCCACAAAACTCCTTTACCCGAGCCCCGTGTGCGCACACCTGATCGACCACGACGTGTCAACCAACCCGGGTTGCACATCATCTTGGTATCAGAGCCAAGAATCCAATTTCTTAACCCCTATAAATTTTCATTCATTTCTGCCCAATTCTTGCAAATGATGAGTGGAAGCGGTGCCATTCACACGGCCAGTCGCGATCAAGCCACAACGAGCGAGCAAACCATGTTCTCCAAACCTCGTGACCTTGAACCCAATGTCCAAGAACAACTTGATGGTATGAACAGAAGGATGGACGCAATGCTCCAAAGGTTGGAGTATCTTGCTACCCAAAATCGACCACAACATGCGCCACGACCTTTACAAAGGCCCGGAGCCAGCGGCCCCCAAGCCAACCACCACTGCTCGGACAGATCTGATGATGACTTCCTCCTGGATCATCATTTGGATCGAGATGAAGAATGGAGGCTTCCAAAATTGAACATTTCATCATTCAATGGAGCCTCAAACGAAGATACATTTCTCGATTGGGTTGAAAAGGACAACAAAATTTTTGACCTCGGACTACGCCAGCCTTTGGTGGGATAGTCTTGCATCCCAAAGATGAAGAGACCGAGAAGAGGAGATTACGACCTGGTGGGCCATGGAGGCCCACATGCGGAAATTGATGTGCCACGGATGGCACCACTCGATTGATGAAGCAAACTATTTTTCTGATTAGTTTGTTAATTTTGTAAGAGGCTCTTTTTATAAAAGGCTTATCAAGAAGCCAATTATGAAGGGGAAAACATGCTTCCTTTTTGACAACTCTTTTGCATCCGTGGCATGGAAGAGTGATCCAAACCACCTAGGTGATGATAGCACCACTTTTGGTTTTCGGCCCAGGATGACCTCCGGGGCTTGTGCAGCCGTTTCGACAACCTTCCGGACCTGTTTTGGACAAACGTGCTTCTACACAAATGTGGCCCACATATTAAGGTTTCCATCATGGGGTAGAGCATAAAATTTAGACAAAAAATGCCCAGCTAACGATCGCCATTACAGAGGCCTCCAGAAGATGGAGCGGCCCAAGAACATCCAACCCATGGTGGCTGATCCATGGCCATGTTTGGCCCCAACGGAAAGGAAGGCTGAATTTCATCTTTGTCCTTCATGGGAGAAGAAACTAGCAGCCCATGGAAGTGCCCAACCATTAGCCCAAAAGATACAAGTGTTCAAGTCCATTTGATTATGGACATTCCATCATTGGTTTGGCCCATCTATTAGGTTTTTGGTTTTTCACGTGAAAACCATGCAAGAATGTGTTGTTTATTTCTTTGATGTTTGTTATTTAGTGTAGTGGCTGCAAGTGGGAGGTTAAGTTGTATTAGGATGGGTTGCAACCACGTTTTTGCTGCCCATGCCTATCTTTTGGTGGAGATGTCTTTGTGGCCCCCACTTACCATCCCTCTTTTGATGATTTGCTTAGGTTTGTAGGAGGCCATTATGCCTACCTTTGTAGCTCGTGGAAGGGGGGGTTTTAACCTCCCTTTCTCAGCATTTTGGAAGATAGAAAAGTATTGGAAAATTTGCAGAAGCTTGAAGCTCTCAAACCCTCTTTTCTCACGGCTTCAAGGGATTTTGGTGAGTAATATCCAATCTTCTTTGTTTGTCTTGGTGTTGGTGATTAGCTAAGATCACTAAACCTTATTCCAACCTCCTTCCTCACTTGTTTAGGAACAAAAGTGAGCTTGGAAATCCCATAGCTTTCCTCCATTTGTTGTTTGCATTTGTGTTTGTCTTTGTTGTTGGTTGCTGTTTTTGGTGCATACCCGAGTGAATTTGTGCAACAAAAGTCCAATTCGTGACATTTCTGTTTTCCGTGAACAAAAGTCCCTAATTTTATGGCTGTGGGTTCCTCTTTCATGGCTTGAAATAACTGTTCTTTACGTTTAGCCACAGCCCCTCCCCATCAAGAGTTATGCATGCTTTTTCCACTGCCTTCTACCCGAACTTCTGAAATCGGGCAGTTCTGTCCATAAAATTTCTATCCTGCATATCTTCCAATCTACCCGTGCTTTTCCCCTGAAACCACTTGCAATTTCTTCCTACTTCGTTGAAGTTAAGTTCTGACAATTTCCACCCTCCCAGACTCCCTGCATTGGAAGTTGTGCAGAAGTCTCCCCAACACCCCTACACTGTTTCTTTCAGCTTTGTCTGTTTGTGCACCTAAAATTACCTCCGTATATTTTATTGATCCGCACGTGTTTTTAAGCTGTAATTTTGGTCAAACTTATCCCACTCTCAAAGGTTTAAGTCCTCCAATTTATAGCTAAAGCGCATGTATGTGTTTGGAGTTCTCCTTGCTCCAATCCCCTGTTGCTGCCTACCTTTCTTTCTCTTGGCAGATTGTTGCCATCTCCTATCTTCCCGACACTTCCTCCTAACCCCGAGCGTGTCAGAAATGGTTCATGACGAGCCATTACCGCCAGGAGCTATTCCTCCAATTGCAAGGACTAAGACAAGGTAGCTCATCGGTGGATTAGTACCTTACGGATTTTGAGACCCTTTGGATTCAGTGTGATTTGGCCGAACCCAAAGAACAAATCATGGCAAGATGGCAAGAATCCTGAGGATGGAAGGTCTTGATCTAGTGGAGGAGAGGGAGGAAGGGGATGGGAAGAAGATGGTGAGGGGGCAGAGGGAGGGTTGGTTGATATTGGGAGATTGATGTTGGAGGAGCTGACGATGAGGTCTTTGGATAAGGGGGCAGGGGAGCTGAATCGGGGAAAGATGGAGATTGGGATGGAAAAGGAGGATCCAAGGCAAGAGGATATGGGGGAGGGGCTTCATGTGCCTTCCTTGGGGGTCGGCGCACCGTGGGTCGGAAGAATGCGAGCACGCGGGGCTTGGATTGGTGGTGCGTGCGGCAAACGGGAAAACGGGTCATGCGATTTGTGGAGTTGTGTTGCGGAAGCGATTTGTGATGGGAATGATGGGGAATGGTCGGATAAAATATGAGATGGCTCAGTAAAATATGGTAATGGCTTGGAAGGTGGAAAAGGTGGTAAATTTCGGACTTGTGGAGGAAAGGGGTGATCGCTCGGTGGAGTGGGTGGACTCTTTAGAGTTTTTGGACGTAGATGGATGGGCAATTCCGAACACTTGAGCAATCAAAGTGTTCTCCTTGGTAGACCTCGCCCGTACTCGGATATGACTCACCGAACGTACGTGCATAGGGTTGACAGTCTCGGCCGGATGTGACTACCGGAGAAGTATTCTTCGGAGAGAGCTTCAAACCTTTCGGGAAGAAGGTGCAATGCACAATTTTTATCTAAAAAATCACTCTATTGAAAATAGTGTAAGTGTTACACTTAAATAGAAAAACGTAAAAGATAAGAAAGCTTAAGAAAGACAATGTAAGCCTTTAGATGACTTTGAACGTCCATGATTAGCTTCGGGAAGATCTTCCTTGACTTTAGGCTTGATTCATCAAAGATATGCACGGCTGGATTTGCATGAAAGTGTGCTTGACTGAGGGTGATCTTCGGTTGTCCGTCGGATGCGCGTGCTGTTGATCTTATCCCGGATTTTGTGGGATTCACTCATGCTAATTTTGAAAGGTTGTTGTCCAACGATTCTCCTATAAATATGGCAGCTTTAGCATGGATTAGTTTGATAAAAATCCCTTGTGGCTCGCCGGTTTGTTGGTGAACGATCTTGTGTGCGCGGTTTGACCTTATCTTCATGTCATCACGAGATTTGTCCGTGCCATTTTGAAAAGGTTGTTATCCAACGATCCTCCTACGAATATGGGCACATTAGCACGGATTACTTGGATAAAAATCCCTCTTGTTGCGCCGGTGGTTCGATGGACGGATTTTGTGCGCGCCCGGTGGATCTTCTTCGGATATCTTGAGATTTATCCGTGTCAAACTCGAACCTTATCTTTCCCTTGACCAAATAACCAGATTACTTAAAGATTTAAGTCAAGTGGTCGATTGGATTTGGTCAAGTTCTCTTATTTGACCGTAGGTGGGTCGTGGCTTGACCGTGGACCGGTCATGTCTGGCCTTTGTGTGTCTT
Organism: Begonia fuchsioides; assembly: GCA_003255005.1. NCBI lineage: Eukaryota > Viridiplantae > Streptophyta > Magnoliopsida > Cucurbitales > Begoniaceae > Begonia > Begonia fuchsioides. Next base: position 61,972 of record QAOC01004535.1, read on the forward strand.
CGCCGATAGGATATGCGCTCCTCTTCTTTGGGCTGCTTTCTCTTCCTTCTCTAAGGCTAATTGCTGGCTGAAAGAAATAAACTAAGTGTGACCGAAAATAGGGCCCATGGTTGAACACTTGATCCGTGGGGATTTGGATCGAGCGTTCTTGACACGCTCGGGGTTATGAGAAGTGTCGAGAGAAAGAAGACACAAGGGTAATCTGCCAAGGAGAAAGTCCAAGACAGAAACAGTGAGGTGTAACGTTTAAGGTTCCAAATGCATACAGGATTAAGTCAAATAAACTCAGCCAAATGAAAATTTAGGAAGTGGACTAAGTTAGGCCAAATTTGCAGCTTGAAAACACGTGAGGACTTAAAATGGCAAGGGAATACTTTTGAGTGTATAAACAGACACAAAACAGAAAATAGTGACGTGGGGGGGTAAAGATTTCTGCACAACTTCAAATGCACGGAACCTGGGAATGTAAAAATTGGCAGAAAACAACTTCAATGAAAGGGAAAGAAAATCCAAGTGGTTTGATGAAAAAAGACACGCTAGGTTAGGAGATATGTAGGTTGGAAAATGGATGGACAGAAACTGTTCGATTTCGGGAACTCGGGCAGAATGAGGGGGAAGTTGTAAGTACAACTTTTGATGGGCGAAGGGTTTTGATAAAAGGAAAGAACAGAAATTTCAGGCCATGAAAGAAGAATTCACAACCAAAAATTTAGGGTTTTTACTCACGAAAAATAGAAAATGACGCAGAATTGACTTTTAGTGCACGAAATCCACTCGGGTAGAAATAAAAACAGCAACCAACACACAAGCAACAACACAATCACAATAACAAATGGAAGGTTAGCTATGGGACTTCCAAACTCGCCTTTGATCCTAAACAAGTGAGGAATGGAGATTGGAATAGGGCTTAGTGGCTCTAGCAAGGCACCAACACCGTTACAAACCAAAGATCAAGGATATTACTCACCTTCAATTTGCTTTGCCGTGAGAGAAAATGGGGAGAGCTTCAAGCTTCAACATTCAATATTTTCTGGTCTACAAAATGCTGAGAAAGGGAGGTTAAAACCCTCCTTCCCACGAGCTACAAAGGGGCATAATGGCCTCCTACAAACCTAAGCAAATCACCATTAAAGAGGGATGACAAGTAGGGGCCACAGTTATTAGCACATTTGTTAGACAAAATATTGACTCGGCCTTGGCTTAGAAACCCGAGACCAAGTCCATGGTGCTAGAGCCTTCCGCTTCTAGATGTGCTAATCCGTGGCACATCAGTTCTCCCATGTCGGTCACTTATTCCAACGGGCCGAAGCCCTAGAGGACTTCGGCAAAGCCGACAACCGTGTCTCCATGGGTCGTCGGGTCATGATCGTGGGGCGCCAGTTGGGCGTCAGGCTGGTAGTAGTCGCGAGCCTCGGTCTTGTCATGGTCCATGGTTGAACACTCGATCCAAAGGGTTTGGACCGTGCGTTCACCCAAGTCGGTCACGTGCTCCGCTGGGCCGAAGCCCTAGTGGACTTTGGCGGGGCCGACGACCGGGGTCGTCGGGTCGTGGTCGTGGGGCGCCCGTTGGGCGCCGGACGGGTCTCGGTCACAAGCCTCGTTTGCGTCGTGGGTCGGGCTGCCAGGTGCGCCGTGTCCGGGTGCGTCATATGTATCGGCTATGTCGCGGGCTGGGCTGCTGGTTGCGCCGTGCCCGGGTACTATCGGACAGGGTCCGATGTACGCGTCGGGGCCAGGAATGGCCGACCACCAAGTAACGGAGTGCTTGGGCCGTTCCCGATCATGCTCGGTCGGTATGTCCTGATGTGCAACGGGAGCACATCACCAATCTAGCGCCGAGGAGCACGGCCAAATTTGCTAATTTGTGTGCTCGTTTTGTAGGAAACATAACCTCGGAGTCACCCACGGAGAATGACCAAGAAAAGCCCAAGGCGTCCATCACATGGCTGGACACGAGTGTGACCGAGCACATCGGGCCGGACATAGCGGCCCGTGCCACGACCAGCATCGGATCGACCGGGCCACGCGATACGGCCCACGCCGAGACCCATTAGGGTCTCAGCCAACTTCAATAAGTGGCCGAGCGCCACATTTCCTTTTAGCACTTAGAGACTTAGAGAATGAAGAGGATCAAGCCTAGACATCAAGTGGACGGACTTTCAGCCCAAGACACAGCTGAGGCCGAGGCCCATGCCACACTCAAGGAAGCCCAATGCATCCTTCAAATTTGCCCGTGTCAAATCTTCATGGATAAGATATCTTGGCTGGAAAATAACAAACAAGAGGATTTGGGGGGATTCGCACGCACGAAATCCCATGATTCTCGGAGATACATATCTCGGCCGAGCGCACCCAACAGCGCACCGCACCCGCCTGCGCGCTCCACAGCGCACCCACGACGCAGCGCACCCGAACCACAACACAATCCGAGATCCGCGTACCAAATCATCCGAGACGTCCAATTCATCCGATGGCTTGAGATTACTAGTTCTCTAGATTTACGTTTTTGTTTTTGTCTATTTAAAGAACATTAGACCTACTTGTTTACTTAGTGAATGTTTGATAATCTAAGAGCCGAGAGCCTTATTGTCAAATTCCCTCATCCGACCTTGCTTCTCCGGTGTGTCATATCCGGCCAAGCAATCGTCAACCATTGTAAGCGCGCGGTGCGTCATATCCGTGTGCAAACCAAGGTCTACTCAATTCAAACACTTGATTGCTCGAGTGTTTTGGATCTAAATCATCCCACAACCACTTTCTAACCTTCCCGTTACCGCACCATTCACGAGTGATAACCTTCCTCCACTAAACGACCGCAAAACGCCCCTCCCGAACCATATTCACATTCGCCCGAGCCATCTCATAATCTCCTCGAGCGAACCTCACCAAATACATCCCATTACGCAACCACCACGTTTTATACGCTTCTGCACGACAGATTCCGGACAGAGCACGATCACGAACCTCATCGGCTACGTGATCCGTGCGTTCGGCTACCCCCCGACGTGCCAACATAACCCGAAGGCACATCATGTCCGAGGCTAAGAGACCTGCAAAATGAGCAACTAAGTTAGAAAAATCACCCGTGCTCGTCGGGATCACGTCTGTGGCCGTGATGGTGTCCGTGATGTGCTCCGGTTGCACATCAGGCTCTAATACGTGCTCAAGGTTGATGAGGCTTTAGGCAAGGTTTGGTCCATCAATTGTTGGATAGCCCTAGGCCAATCGGCGTTGATCATTTGCATCCTTCTTGGACCAAGGGTTGGGCACTTCCTTGGGCTGCTAGCTGCTGCTCCAATGGTGTAAAATGATGTAATTGGGCCTTCCTTTCCGTTGGGCCCAAACATGGCCATGGATCGGCCACCATGGGTTGGATGCTCCCGGGCCGCTCCATCTTCTGGATGCCTCTGTAATG
>QAOC01004535.1:76189-91997 GCA_003255005.1 Begonia fuchsioides
TTTCGTGAGTAAAAAACCCTAAATTTTTGGTTGTGAATTCTTCTTTCATGGCCTGAAATTTCTGTTCTTTCCTTTTACCAAAACCCTTCGCCCATCAAAAGTTGTACTTACAACTTCCCCCTAATTCTGCCCGAGTTCCCGAAATCGAACAGTTTCTGTCCATCCATTTTCCAACCTACATATCTCATAACCTACCGTGTATTTTTTCATCAAACCACTTGCATTTTCTTTCCCTTTCATTGAAGTTGTTTTCTGTCAATTTTTACATTCCCAGGTTGCCTGCATTTGAAGTTGTGCAGAAATCTTTACCCCTCCACGTCACTGTTTTCTGTTTTGTGTCTGTTTGTACACTCAAAAGTATTCCGGTGCCATTTTAAGTCCTCACGTGTTTTCAAGCTGCAAATTTGGCCCAGCTTAGTTCACTTCCTAAAGTTTTATTTGGCTGAGTTTATTTGACTTAATCCTGTATGCATTTGGAACATTAACCGTTACACCTCACTGTTTCTGTCTTGGACTTTCTCCTTGGCAGATTACCCTTGTGTCTTCTTTCTCCCGACACTTCTCATAACCCCGAGCGTGTCAAAAGGCTCCAGGCCCTGACGGTTATAGCTCAAAATTTTTCAAAGCCTCTTGGAGCATCACGGGTCCAGATTTGACAAAAGCAGTTCTGGAATTTTTTTCTTCGGGATGCCTTCTTAAGCAATGGAACCATGCCTCAATCGCCTTAATCCCAAAATCTTTCCATGCTTCACGGGCCCTGACGTTGAGTCATTTTTGTCCTATCTCGTGTTGTAACACAATCTACAAAATCATCTCCAAAATCCTCGCGAATAGGCTCTCGAGCTCCCTAGTTGGAATTATTGATCAAGCTCAGCCCGCATTTATAAAGGGGCGGACCATCAACAATAATATCCATTTAATGCAGGAACTAATCTCAAAGTATAACATTGCTAAGGCATCGCCAAGATGCTTTATTAAAGTAGACCTACAAAAAGCCTTTGATTCGGTATCTTGGCACTTTTTTGGAGAAAATGAAGATCGCCCTCGGGTATCCCAGTATCTTTGTTGAATGGATTTTTGAATGCGTCTCAATAGCATCTTACTCGGTCTCTATTAATGGTAGGTTGCACAAGTTTTTCAAAGGCACAGCAGGCATTAGGCAGGGGGACCCCTTATCCCCCTACCTTTTTGTAATTGTCCTGGAATACCTTTTGAGGCTTATCCGCTTCTGCCTTCTAGCCACCGGTTACAACTCAGCCTCTTGGTATTACTCGGGCTATATCTAGCTTAGAGGAAGGTAAGTTCCCCTTCAAATTTTTAGGGGTCCCCCTTTCCATGACTCTTGGCATTTTTAATTATGACCACCTCTTCGAAAAGATGAAGCTCTACCTAGAGATTTGGAATGCACAATCCCTTTCTCTTGCTGGAAGGGCAGAGCTCATAAAGTCAATATTTCAAGGTGTTGAATGCTTGTGGCTTTCAATCTTTGACCTCCCGGTTGCAGTCCGAGCCAAGCTTATTCAATCCTGCAGATCCTTCCTGTGGGGAAAGCCCTATACCAATATTGCTTGGACCTCCTGCTGCCTCCCCAAGGAAGAAGGTGGCCTTGGTCTAAAAGATCTTGAGACGTGGAACACCCCACTCCTTACAAAAAATCTTTGGAACATCCACTAGAAAAAAAGACTCTCTTTGGGTACGTTGGATTCAGCACTTCTACGTAAAGAAATCCTCTTTCTGGGACTGGTTTGCAGGTTATCGTCTGTCCCCTCTGATTAAAAAGATCATCCAAATTAGATCTTTGCTCGTTTAGAAAGCAGGCTCGGAAGACAAAGCCGAGGCTTGCTTGGTCTCATGGGGCTCCAACACTGGAAACAAGGGCACCTTGGAAGTCTATAATTTCTTTAGGCCAGCCGCCCCAGCAAAACTCTATTTCAAAGCCCTCTTGAAGCACAGTCACATCCCCAAGCACACTTTCAAGCTATGGCTTGCTGCTCATGAAAAGCTGGCCACAAAAGATAAGCTGCCTTTTCTGGATACATATGACAAGTGTCCGCTTTGCGGATCTCCCCTCAAGTCATCAAAGCATATCTTTTTTGCTTGCGCTTTCTCATCCAAAGTTTGGGAAATTGTCAAAAAAGCCTTCGGTATCAAAAGACGTCTTTCCACCATTGCTAGTTTCCTCAAATGGTCTATCAAGGCAGGGAAGATTGATAAAAGAGAGGCTACTGTTCTAAATTTTTTTTGGGAAACACAGTATACCATCTTTGGCAAGCCTGGAATGCTCGATGCTTTGAAAACAATTTCCAGCAGCCAGCTCATGTTGCTAGCTGCATTGTGCGGAAAATGTTCAAGATCATCTTACAAATTGATCCAGCTTCAGCCAATATCCTAGAATCAGCTTAGTCAGTTCAACAGCATTGGGATGATCCACTGTTTCCTTTCCTCGTCTCATCCTACATTGTTGTTTTAGATTTATTCTTGATATCACTTGTGTAACACCTGTTTTTTTTTTTTTTAAAAACACATACTAACTTTTCACAATTAAGATAAACTCGTCAATTTGAAATCCTTGAGATAAAATACAGCGGAAGACTTTCCTTTAACTTCATCAAAATCAATTACATTCGAAATAAGTAATCCAAAACATACTTATACTTTAACATTAAACCAAGTTATTACAAAACAGTTATAAACTAAACATAATATTATACATTAGTTTTTAAACAAAACATTTTCCATTTACATGAGCCACCCACCGGTCAAAATCGCACTAACAGCCACAAACTTCAACGATGGACGTACTTCACCACCTCGAGCATCTATCAGCGGTAAGTAAAACCCACGGTATTTGTTTCATCACCTACATTACAAAGTTAATTTAATGAGCCTAACGCTCAGTAAGTTAATCCATAATAATGCAACATTTATGAGACCTTTATGCGTATGCTATTTCATAAAAACAATGAAATTTCAGTATCGTTCGTTTCTTTTCTTTTTCTTTCACTTAACAGTCCAGTTAATGTGGGTAATACCGTCTAGGGAAGAGAAGGCACCATTTGGTCCAACCTCTTGGGACAGCCAACTCAACCCCGCCCAACATATAACTATTTACGTACATTTCATTTCATTTCATTTCCTTCATTATATGATCGTTGAAGGTACCACGAGAGAGAGTAGACACCATTTGGCCTCCCTCGAGGCAGTCTAACTCGAGCTCCTCCTTCAACGACCCGTTGCATTTTATCATGAAAATCATGCATGTAAATCATTTTCGTATTTTTCTTAAACCATGATGCATGAACAATTAGAATGCATGAACATGTATGCATGCAATAAAATATTCAATTCAAACATTGCAAGCATTCTAAACATGCATCTTAATTCTAACACCAATCATCAATCAATCATCAAACAAGGCACTCAAACATATCCTCAAATAAATTGAGGTCGGTGTATTGTGCATTACACCCCAAACAATCCAGCATATTTCAAATCATAAATCCTAATCTTTGTAATGTAGTCCCCTTAGGGCCAATCACATGCAACATTAACTTACTTGAGCAGCTAGCTTGTAATAATCCCCTTGAGCCCCTTTTTAATCCAATTGATGACCTAAACATGTAGATCATTCAAAGATCAGGAGTCCGGTAAAGTTACCTGTTTTACAGCATAAATTTATTGTCATAACTCACTATCCACTTATCCATTTGACTCGATTCGAGTGGCATTGAATCACTCAAGGTGTCTATTACATTTCATTAGAAGACCATAATTTCAATGGAGCTTCATAACTTGATGCATAACGCATAATTCCAAAACCGGTTCTAACACTCCTGATTTTCAACTCTTGTTTTCTATCCCAACTTCAAACAACCATAACTTCTTCTATAAGGATCCATTAGTGATGATCAAGGTGTCAAAGTGTTCCTTAAAGAGTATACTATAACTTCTTAGAAGACATCAAATTCATAAAACTAACGTAGCATGAAGTATCGACCGTTTTCCTGACAAGGGTCGACCACTATCTGATAAAACAGAGAGCATGCAATTCTGGAACTCCAGAATCGGTCGACATATCCTATAGGTGTCGACATAAGTTAGCATATTGTGTCGACCGCTTGTTCATGCAGTCGACCGAAGCATTTACAGAGACTGATTTTATGTCGACCGGTCGATAATATGTCGACCGGTTCTCGCCCAGTTTTCGTCCTCTAACTTGTAATATCCATAACTTTGTCCACAAAGCTCCGATTTGAGTGATTCAAACTGCTATAGATTACTATAAAGGTCTACCAGAACTCTTATGAAGGACACAAACTCCATTTCGTATCAGGATTCGACCAAAACTCTAAAACTCTAACATTGTACGTAATTTACTATTTGAAACACTCAACACGAAATCATTCATTTCTTAACCACCAATTCAACCAATACCATCATTTTTATCATTATTGAACCTACAAGAACTTTAAAGGATAGGAAAATTACCTTGAGCTTCAGCCTCCACGAAATAACTAAGCTCTCCACTTCACTTCTCTTGAAGTCACTCTCTTTTTCCCTAACAAAACTTCCTTTCTATCTCACAAAACTTCTTTTCTTTCTCAAGCTCTCTCCTCCTTGAGTTAGAGCACGAAAGCTAGAGAGAAAAGGGGGAAGAAATTGTGGATGGAAGTAAGAGTGGCAACCCAGGCCTCTTTTATGTCATTTATTAAACAAAATCAATCTTCCTCCTACATCCACCAATAACATTTCTCCAAGTTTTTTGGCTGCCCATGCCTTAAACTTTCATAATTAAACCATATTAAAGTGTCTTTCACGTCCATTCATCAGATTTATCCACGTTTCAGTTGACTTTTCAACAGCATGGATGCTTATGTCGATCGCTCATTCGTTATGTCGACCGAACTTGTTTCCCGAGAGTAACTTATGTCGACCGCTCGTTCGTTATGTCGACCGAACTTGTTTTTGTGTCGACCCCTCCAAAAATCCTGGGGTCGACATAAACGCTTTACCGTTTCCATACACTGACTTGAGATGCCCATAACTTTTTCTACATAACTTTGAATCGAGTGATTCTAACGACTACAAATCACTCTAAGAGTCTACTTTAACTCTTATAAAGGTCATAAACTCTAATTCGTGATACAATTTGACCTAACGACCAAAACAAAAAATGGACTTCAAATAAACACTTTTCATTTAAAAGTCTAATTTCTCAAAATAATAATGAGGGTTGTTACAACTTGTATCTTTCATTAGCCGGTTTCCATGCTTCAGAGGCCTTGCTCTAGCGGGTGTGAATGTTTTTCGTCTGTCCTTTCTTCCAAGCTCGGATAAAAATCAATTCACTGATTCGCGTCTCGCAAGCAAAATTTTCTGGCTTTTGCGCTAATGATATCTTTTCAGCCTTTTATGTTGCTGGAAGAACTCCAGTCATGTGGTTCTGTCCGTCTCATAAAATGTTTATTTGTATTCTTTTTGCCCTTTTAACATGTATGGAGGGCCCAAAAATTCTCTTGCCATGAATGTTTATCTAATGTGTTTTCTAATTTTGTAGCTCCCTATATCATTGAAGAATTCAACCTTTTTCAGCTCCAATTCTTTCCTTTGAAGTCAAAGCTTGGAGTTCTGATGGAAGAAGAAGTCGAAGCCCCCATGCTAGTGGACTAAGTAACAAAGCATGAGGACCACAATTTGATCTGGCACAACGGGACCTCCAAAGCTTGCTCTGCCAATTTGACACCTGATCCACCCTCTAATGAAGACAACGTCTACATAAGAAATGTAGCCAATCCTTTAAGGTTTCCAGAGAGTAGCAAAACGTTCAAATTAGACACTGTTTGCTTTGTGAAACGTTGCAATCACAGAGAGCCCAAGAAGAGCCATCCACGATCGGTTTCACGCCAAATCTACGTCCGAATGCCTAGGAAAAACATAGAGAATTCCTTTCCAATCCCACTCAAGAAGAATATCACTCCTAAAACCTTTGGGAGAATTGAAGAATAAAAGTTGTTTCCTTTATGCTTTTGCATTCGATTTTCATTTTTCCGAACTAGGATTTTTCTTTTACGTCGGTTGCATGGATTTGCATGGGATTTCTAGAGTTAGCTAATTATCATTTGGGAGGATACTTATGACATTTCCTTGGAGCCTAATGAGCTGGAGGAGGAGCATAGGAAGAGCGTCCCATGAAGGCTCCTCTTTAGTCCATCTTTCAAGCCATGGATTGGTGTTCTTGGAGATGATCTAGGTCGTCCGATGATAAGCATGTTTTAGTTTAATTTTCTATTTAATCGTCCTCATGCAAGTGTAATGGCAGATTTGATTGAATAAATATTTATCTTTTCAAATTTGATCTCTCCCCTTTGAAGTTTGCCGCTTCAAAGACTCGGCCTCTGAAAACTTGTTTTCTTGCCACCGAGAGACAAACCCCTGGAGTTTATCATTTTCTGAGCAAACGATTATTCCTTACCACTTTCCTCCAGCCATTACATGGTCTTAGGGTGAGGTTGTGGATCCTAGCTTCTTCATCCATCTCATTCTCATTTTGAGAATCATTTCTCCTAAATCCAAGCATCCCGAGTTGATTTCTGGTGTGTTTTCGGGTACCGACTAAACCACCCATTTTCCCCAAAGGAATTCTCTCAATTTTAGAGAGATCTCTTTCTCATCCATCTGTACAGATTCATCCTCGACCTCGTCAAAAAATACGGCCCCATTCATTGAGAAGAGTGATTCTAAATCATTCCCGATTTGGAATTCTCTATTCGTTGAAACCCTGAAATTCTGCCTTGACCATCTGAGTTTTGTTTAGCATATCTTCCTGTTCTCACGATAAATCCTCTTCAAATTTGGAGGATGTCATCATATTTTACCCCTCTGTCACTCCTCCAATAATCAGCCCCAGATTCGTGCCCTAACTTAATTTTTGAATTCAATTTCTCCCTCCTCCAAATCCTGGATTTTTTGGAACTACCTAGTCAAACCCTAGCTACTGTTTGATTCGTTATCTCAAAATTGGCTAAAGGTATTGCCTTCAAGTTTTGAGGTGATTCGTTCAACCCCTTCCCAAAGTTTCATTTCAAATTGCAGCCCTAAAATCCATTTCTTTGTTTAGATATCCTCATTCCTTCCCAAACCATAATTCTGTTTTTTTTGCAGATTTTTGTCAAACCCTAATCCCATTACCACCATAGTAGGCCACTATCCTACCATCGAAAGTTGATAGGGCAGAAATTTGAATGATGCGTTGCCAGCACAAAGGCCGTGTGATCCGTCAAGTTATCATGAATCATCAGAGCAACGAACTAGGTCCGCGTCAACCTTTTATCTAATAAATGCGTCCCTTCCAGAAGTCGGGGTTTGTTGCACTTACTAGCTCTAGAATTACTACGGTTATCCAAGTAGCAAGTACCATCAAACAAACTATAACTGATTTAATGAGCATTCTCAGTTTCACAGTTTGAATTAGTTCATACTTATGGATTGAAGCTTGCAATGCTGTAAGAGCTGAGTGGTGTGGGCATTCCGCCACTCTATGAGGGCCTTTGCACAAGAAGCACGACATAGGCTGATTAGGAAGTCTCTGATTACCAAAGTTTCTTGGTATCTCGTTGAACTCTTTTGAGGCAAACAATTTCTTATCACCCGATACAATATTCGGCTTTTTGAATTTTGTTGGGTTAGAGCTACTAGGTGTGCTCTTCTTTGTTCCTGGACACTCGCTAGAGTAATCAAATAATCGTTCAGCAGCAGCGACGGCAATTGAAGATTCTGTACCCTTTGTGCGTATAATTTTGTTCTCGCCCACAGTTTTACACCTTCAATAAAAGTGAAAATCTTGTCCTTCTCAGACATATCTCTGATATTGAGCACGAGGCCCGAGAACTGCTTCACATATTCTCGAATGCTAGCAGTTTGCTTTAGTGCCCAAAGCATTCTGTGTGCATTAAACTCAACATTTTCTGGAAAGAATTGGTCTTTCAGCTGCTTCTTAAATTCTTCCCATGTATCGATCACGCATTCCTCATTACAAATGTCCTGATACTTTGATCTCCACAATAACTTTGTATCGCCAACAGGTGCATCGATGCTATTGTCACTTTAGAGTCTTCTTCTGTCCTCGTAGCCTTGAAATATTGTTCCATATCAAAGATGAAATTGTATATTTTTTTGGCATCACAAGCTCCCCCAAAATCTTTTGGCTCGGAGATTTTAACCCTGCTCAATTCGGAAACTACGGGAACTTGAGGTTGATTCCCTATAGCCCTATAGCAATTTTCAACTTCACGGTGATCTAGACGATCTCCGACTTGAGAGAATCAAACATGGATTTGAAACTCCCAGTCAGGTGGCCAACATCCTCTAACATACAAGAATAAGCTGCATCAATGTCTTCGATACGGTCTAGGATCTCACTTATGGCTCTATTGGAGCTCTCTCCAGTGTCCATCCATTTTCCCTTCTCTTGTCAGGATTCTAAGGCATCCACACGATCCAGTAACTCTTGAATCGGTATTGCGTCGATTCGGTTGTGAACAGCACCTAGTTCACTAGGAAAATCTTTTATTTCCTTCATTTTCTCCCCTAGGAGTCAAATTTCATCTCGTATCTCTTGCATTTCCAACATCCTTTCTTATAACTCGAGGATTCATTCGATTTGTTCGGACGAGGAATTCGTTCTTTCCATCGAAACTTTCTTCAGCTTTGTTTCTCACAATTTGAGCCAACCTGGCTTTGATATCAACTATCACGGTCCTACTTTCAAAAGGCCGTGCGGCACCCAATATCACGGTAACGATGGGTCAGCCTACGAGTGTGCCAGCGGCACCGAGTGTCCACGTCGTTAGAACAAGCTTTTTGTCTAACGAGCAAATGAGCATACGTCGCATCATGAGCATAGTACGAAATATCTATTTACGCAGATCATAAAAGTTTGAAATATCTATTGTATGGTCGTCGATGCGAAATATTTTCAGATCATAAAAGTTAGAAATATCTATTTACGCAGAAAGAGCTTAATATGAGGCAACGAAGACGGTTGAAATTTGTTAAAGATTATGACTTGGACATAAAGTATCATCCAGGGAAGGCTAATGTAGTAGCTGATGCACTGAGTCAGAAGTCAAATTCAGCAAGCTTATTGATGTCAGTGACACTTCAAAATGAGATTCAAAAGTTTGGAGTATAGCGGGTGAATGATTTAACTTTGATGCTTGCTACTTTATCTGTAAGGCCAACCCTTCTTGACAAAATAAAGGAGTTGCAACAAGAAGATAAAAGATATAAGCAGTATGTGCAAACTAATATGCAAATATCGGTCGATTATCAATTTTCAAATGACGGGGTGTTGAAGTTCAAAAACAGGTGGTACGTCCCGAAAAATAAAGAGCTTAGAAAAGAAAGTTTGAATGAGGCTCACTCGTCTAATTTTTCAATGCACCCAGGAAGCACAAAAATGTACCGAGACATTAGGCAATCTTTTTTGTGGCCGGGAATGAAGGTAGATGTGGCAAAACATGTGGAACAATGTGTCACATGTCAGCAAGTTAAAGCTGAACACCAAAAGCCTGTAGGAACGCTTGAGCCCTTATCGATTCCAGAATGGAAATGGGAGCACATTTCTATGGATTTCGTAGTGGTTTTACAGAGAACAACAAAAGGGCATGATAGTATATGGGTGATTGTAGATCGGTTAACTAAGTCAGCACATTTTATACATGTTAGAGTTACGTATACCATGGATCAATATGCCGAATTGTACGTACAAGAAATTGTAAGGCTACATGGAGTTCCGGTTTCAATTGTTTCTCATAGAGATTCTAGATTTACTTCTAGATTTTGGAAAAGTTTGCATACGGCTATGGGGACAAGTCTAACATTTAGCACCGCATTTCATCCCCAAACCGATGGACAAAGTGAAAGAATGATTCAAATCCATTAGGATATGCTTAGAGCTTGTGTGTTGGATTTCCAGACTACGTGGAGTAAGATGTTACCACTAGTGGAGTTTGCATATAATAACATCTATCAATCGTCTATTAATATGGCTCCGTATGAAGCATTGTATGGACGTAAATGTAGATCACCATTATACAAGGATGAGATAGGAGAAGCAAAACTCTATGGTCCAGAGATTATACAACAGACTTCGAAGCAAGTGAGAGTTATCCAGCAGAGAATGAAAACTTCTCAAAGTCGTCAAAAGAGTTATGCGGATCGGAGACGACGAGAATTGGAATTCAATTTAGGTGATGAAGTATTTTTGAAGACTTCCTCGTTCAAAGGAGTAATGCAATTTGGAAGAAAAGGAAAACTCGCTCCAAGATACATTGGGCCTTTTCTGATTGTGAAAAGGGTTGGACGAGTAGCTTATATGCTGGAATTGCCAGAAAGTTTGAGTAACGCTCACACCGTGTTTCACGTATCCATGTTGAGAAAATACATACGTGACCCTTCCCAGGTGATTGAGACACAAGAAGTGGACTTGGAACCGACAATGACGTATGAGGAAAGGCCAATAAGAATTCTCGACACAAAGATGAAAGTATTACGGAATCGGCATATACCTTTAATGAAGGTGTTGTGGCAAAACCACAATATCGAAGAAGCTACGTGGGAAATAAGGCAAGACATGCTAGACAAGTTTCCAAATCTGTTTGTCACCTAAGTTTTGAGGACAAAATTTCAGTAAGGAGGGTATAATGTAATACCCGACTATTTGTATTTTTGTAAATTAGGTATTATTACTTTTTTAAGTTTAATTTGGTAGAATTATGTGGATATTAAATCATTTTGCGTTGCATATTAGTTATTTTTTTTTTGATATATAGATTTTGGGATTTAAAAATTTTAAGGAAGGATATGCTGAATTTTATGAAGGATCAGACGACCCTTTTGTGTATCGGTCGACCGAAATAATATGAAACGGTCTACCTCTTCTTTTTGGAACTTTCGACCAATAAAATGGATTGAAGATCAATATTAGCCACTTGTAAGGGTAAAATGGAGATTTCATATGTATTACTTTAGAATATTATAATAAATGGTTGAGATTTAGCCACTTTAAATGAACGGTTGGATGAGTTTTAGATATTTTAAAGTTAAAATAATAAAATAACAACATAAGAAGACCAAGAGGTAGAAGCAAAGGTCTGGTTGCACGACAAGAGAGAGGAGAAAATGGGGGATTTGGATTTTTGAGACATTGATGAGAAAAAAATTGATGAAAACATAGAATTTAGTGAGTTAAGAGTGAATCAAGAAGAAAAACAGCAAAGGAAAAGAGTACCCCAACGATTTTCTAAACTCAAGGTATGTCCTAACCCTAGCAATGGAGGTTTTTAGAGTTTTATTGGCTGAAGATTTGATTATTGGATATGATTTTTGAATTAGATGTTATGAAGTCAAATTCGGATTAAACTGTGCCTTGTCAGGGTTTACTATTTTAAAAAATGTTCAAGTGCTCAAATGGATTAACTTTCGTCTAAGAATTTGTAGTACACATGTAATAAAAGCTATATATTTTTTAATCAACACATTTTGAGTTATGGACATTAAGTTATGATTTTTTTTGTTTACTGCTGGAACAGAACAGAGTTTCTAATAAGAAATTCGGGTAGTTTCTGTTTTCTATTTATTACGTGCCCTAGATGTGTTTATTTGATAGCATGTTATTCTATCGAGTTGTAGTAGACTTAATAATAGACTTTATGGATTTAGAATTAAGAGATTTGGAGTTGTATATACCAAGTTACAATTTTTATAAAATGATTGAAAAACAGTGAATTGGAAATTCAGAGTTTTGGATAGTTTCGAGTATTAGGCTTTTAGCATATTTTAAAGATTTTCAAATGGATAAGTGTTCTTCTAACCTAATGAAATAAACACTATAAGTGAAATTTGGGCATGAGAATTAAGGAAAAAGAAGTTGTATAACCTGAGTTATGAATTTTGGAAGTTATGGTGAAAATAGTTACTTATAGTATAAAAACTTATTTGAATGGTTTGGCAATATAGGTTCTCAAGCTTCTAGTGTGCAATGCCAAGTTGAAACAAAAGACATCAGAAATCAAAGTAAGTATGTGTTGTATGTGTTTGGCCTATTAGAGGTCTACATTGTAAATGTTATGTATTTTTATGATTTTTGGTCGATGATAAACTTGTTGCGGTGTAACGCACAATACACCGACCTCATGTTATGGACATGAGTTTTTCATTGATGACTTTTGTTTGGATTAGTTTAGATTTTCTTGCATTAAGGATAGGATTGTATGTGACATGTTATGGACATCATGCATCATGTTTTCTATGAATGACAACGAAAATGAATTTTTATGCATGAAAACTACAAATTATAATAAGTGAATCGTAGGGGGATGGCGGATTGGGTGTTAGGTTGCCCATGGGGTCATTGATGCCTACATTCATCCCTGCAATATCTTTATTGATTTGATGAAGACATCTACATTACAAGAGAATAAAGACGCCCTCGGCAATGGCTATTGGTCGATGCTGTCGTAAGCCCAATAGGGTTGTGCGGTAGGTTGTTATATCTCCTAACGATATACGTTATGTAAATCCTAAAATCACGTTTTGTGGATGGTCGTCATATGGGGGGCGGATCCACACCACGAAAATGAAATAATTTGCATTGTTTTAAATCATATCATTCATTACTTCATTTATGTTTTATTTGCACTACTGACTGAGCTTTAAGCTCATTAGTTAGACTTTGCAATGTAGATGAGGACTTGAATGTTGAAGAAATATCACCTGAGGATTAAATATGAAGGAGGAGGAGAGTGTCTTTTGTGGATCCTTGTCGTTGTTAAGCGAGATTTTGACCGGTGGAGTAAGCTCACTAAAATACATGTGTTCTAAAAAGAACTTGTAAAAAAGTTATTTTGAGTTACAACTATGTGTGTTTGTAAAGTTTTATATTTTGAGAATGTGACCTATGTTTAATTACTTATAAGTGTGATTTGAAATGTTAGCTTCCTCCTTGTATGTACAAATATATGTATAAGTTTGATAAAATAATTTTCATTGAAAATTTTTTTAATAATTAAAAAAAAAAACGGGATGTTGACCCGAGGCGGGCCTTGGGTCCAAAAAGAGGGGCGTCGCCTAGCTTCCGAATCATGGAATAAGTAAAATAACGTTAAAAGTAGTGGTATTTCACTTTCGCCGTTTCCGGCTCCTACTTATCATACACCTCTCAAGTCATTTCATAGAGTCGGACTAGAGTCAAGCTCAACAGGGTCTTCTTTCCCCGCTAATTCTGCTAAGCCCATTCCCTTGGCTGTGATTTTGCTTGATAGTAGACAGGGAAAGTGGGAATCTTGTTAATCCATTCATGCCCGTCACTAATTAGATGACAAGGCATTTGGCTACCTTAAGAGAGTCATAGTTACTCCTGCCATTTACCCACGATTGGTTGAATTTCTTCACTTTGACATTCAGAGCACTGGGCAGAAATCACACTGCGTGAGCATTCGCACAGACCATCGCAATGCTTTGGTTTAATTAAACAATCGGATTCCCCTTGTCCGTACCAGTTCTGAGTTGACTCTTCGATGCCCAGAGAAGGCCCCCAAAGGAGTCGTTCCCAGACCGTCCCCCGCGAGAGCAGCTCAAGCAGTCCATCGACAGCCGACAGATTCGGGAAGGGGACCCCCGTGCCCAGCCCTCAGATCCAATCCTTCTCCCGAGGTTACAGATCCATTTTGCCGACTTCCCTTGCCTACATTGTTCCATCAACCAGAGGCTGTTCACCTTGGAGACGTGATGTGGTTATGAGTACGACTGGGCGTGGGACGCACTCGGTCCTCTGAATTGTCAAGGGCCCCAGAGGACGTACCAGACACCGCGCGACGACGTGTTGGTTGAGCGTCAGTCGCTGGACTCGCTGGACCCTACATCTGGCTAAGCCATTTCCATGGTGGGCAGGCTGTTAAATAGAAAAGATAACTCTTACCACGTGACATGCTATGGATTGGCATGCAAAGCAGAGCAATCATCCGAGCCCGAGCTCGGAATTTTTCTAATACGTTTGTTAATTTTGCAAGAAAATTAATTGAAGAATTATACATTTCTAAGCCAACTTTGGTGGATCAGACAAGGCAAAAACACATGATAATTTGGCATGGAGAAAAGGTAGATTTTCAACCAAAAACTGAGAGCTCCAGAATCAAGCCTAAACGCGAACCCGATTGAAGTACCACGTTGCATGGCGAATTTGAGTCCCATGCAAAAATGATCAAGGGTTCCACGACTCAACTCACAAGCATTTACATGGATTGAAGGGATTTTATCGCATTTTAAGCTTTTTATGTGAATTTTACGTTGGATATTTGGAGAACCTGATAGGGTTTCTCGGCTAGGTTTTATTTTGTTTATTTTTTCATGCTTGCATGGGGTTTTGCATGAGGTATTTTCGGCCAAGAGAAGGGTATTTTGGGCCAAGGAAGAAGGGAAATTGGCTGAGGAGATTCAAGACAACGTGGCTTTCACATTCTTGCAATCTCATGGGTCCAATTTTTCCTCCTTTATTTCAATTACCAGCATGCAAGTTGTATACCTTTGGCACTCAATTTTCCCTCCCTTTTTCCCACTCTTCTCAACAGATAAAACCTCCCCCATTGGGTGATTGTAAGGATAATTTGGAATTTGAATTTAAGTAGCTTTTTTAGCTCTCCCTTCTCAGGCATTTTCCACTTTCAGCCGGCAGCCAGAAGTTCTCCGGCCACCGTGGGTTCTCTACAAGATTTCTCCCTCCGACTTGGAGATCTATTCTTGCTTCAAAGTCTCCAGCCTTCTTGAAGGACGTAGGGTGAGCTTCAAGTCCATAAGCTCATTCTTCCATCGTTGATTTTGTTTGCAATTTCATCTCCTCCGCTGTCCAGCATTTCCGGCCACCTCCCGACCACCGTTATTGTTCCATTACATTCCGACCTCCATCCACGTGATTTCATTCATCTTTGGAGGACTATCACCTATCTTATTCCTTAATTTCCACTCAAAATTTCAGCCCTAAACTCGATCGCATTGTTGAGTAATCGCCGTCCAAATTCCAGTCCCAATTCTGGAATTATCGGATTATCGTTTTTCCATTTAACCTAACCCGATTCTCCCACTTCCTAAATCTAAACACCCTCCATTCCGTGTCATTTGGTATCAGAGCCATAAATCCCTCCCCACCTTCCTCTTTACCTCTATTTTTTTGTGATTTTAAGTATGAAGGATGACCACAAAGAGTGGTTCCCATTACAAATCAAACCGGGATCCGATTGATCCTAGCCGCCCAGTTAGTCCATCTTATCCACATCCAAATCCAATTCTTCCTGAATCCAGCCTTCAAGGACAAATTGATGAGCTCAATAAAAGATTTGATACGGTGTTACAAAAGTTGGAGAACATTTATCCTTCTTTGAGGACTACTCAGAACCAACCACCAAGGAGAAAGCCAAATCACGGCTCGAGAAGATCTTGAGAGTTTAAGTCCGAAGAGTCGGATGATGAAGAATATGGTTTGCATGATCTCAACTCCAGAGATGATGATATGAGGCATATTAAGGTATCCATTCCTCCTTTCAATGGATCTTGCAATGGTGATTTATTTATTGATTGGATGGAGAAAGTTGACAAGATCTTTGAATGCTATAACTATTCCAAGAAGTTTAAATTACAACTTGTTTCATTAGAACTTACGAGATATGCTATTCTATGGTGGGATATTTTGAAAATTCAGAGAAGACGTGATGGTGAAGAAAGTATTAATAGTTGGAAAATGATGAAATCAATTATG
>QAOC01004535.1:92632-109552 GCA_003255005.1 Begonia fuchsioides
GATTGGTTAGTAATCCCTTCCTTGCTAACTATTAGCTCCAGAGATATTACGGTACTTATGCATATTTGGTCCCATGAATACTTAGAAGAATACCTTGCTGATTTTATTGGGAACACTTTGGTTTACATTTGGGATAATGAAACTAGTGTTGAACTAGTTATTTGGTTGTTTAGTACAAACCGGATTATTGAATATTTTTGCCGTGGAAAGAAAGGTGTTGTGGTGAAAGACATCAAATTTTATGTCTCAAAATTAGAAGTTGTTCAAAGTTGGCACACTCTTAAGGCGGCCTTAAGCCCGGGGAATTTTTTGGATAAGGTAATCGACCCAAGAACATGTAAGTTCGAGTTACTTGGGAATTATGGAATTTCAGCCACATTTAATGTTCGAGATCTTTCTCCCTTTCCTGGATTTGATGAAGATGAACAAGATGGAGATGACTTCCACTAGATTTGAGGTCAAATCCTCAAGAACCCGGGGAGGATGACATGCCACAGATTGGCATGCTAAGCGGAGCAATCACCCGAGCCCGAGCTCGGAATTTTTCTAATATGTTTGTTAATTTTACAGGAAAATTAATTGAAGAATTATACATTTCTAAGCCAACTTTGGAGGATCAAACAAGGCAAAAACACATGATAATTTGGCGTGGAGAAAAGGTGGATTTTCAACCAAAAACCGAGAGCTCCGAAATCAAGCCTGAACCCGAACCCGATTGAAGTACCACGTTGCATGGCGAGTTGGAGTCCCATCCAAAAGTGGTCAAGGGTTCCACGACTTAACTCTCAAGAATTTACATGGATTCAAGGAATTTTATTGCATTTTTATCTTAATTTTTATGTGAATTTTAGGTTGGATATTTGGAGAACCCGAGAGGGTTTCTCGGCTAGGTTTTATTTTGTTTATTTTTGCATGCTTGCATGGGGTTTTGCATGAGGTATTTTTGGCTAAGAGAAGGGAATTTTGGGCCAAGAAAGAAGGGAAATTGGCTGAGGAGATTCAAGATCACGTGGCTTTCACATTCTTGCAATCTCATTGGTCCAATTTTCCCTCCTTTATTTCAATTTCCAGCATGCAAGTTGTATACCTTTGGCACTCAATTTTCCCTCCCTTTTTCCCACTCTTCTCAACAGATAAAACCTCCCCCATTGGGTGATTGTAAGGATAATTTGGAATTTGAATTTAAGTAGCTTTTTTAGCTCTCCCTTCTCAGGCATTTTCCACTTTCAGCCGGCAGCCAGAAGTTCTCCGGCCATTGTGGGTTCTCTTCAAGATTTATCCCTCCGAGCTAGAGATCTCTTCTTGCTTCAAAGTCTCCAGCCTTCTTCAAGGACGTAGGGTGAGCTTCAAGTGCATAAGCTCTTTCTTCCATCGTTGATTTCGTTTGCAATTTCATCTCCTCCACTGTCTAGCATTTTTGGTGGTGCAACCCTCAAGGGGATCCCGCCACTCAGCTTCCTTATGCCTCACGGGTTTTCTGGCCCGTTGAATTGCACACATGTCAGACTCCTTGGTCCGTGTTTCAAGACAGGAGGACGTGTCCGCGAGCACAATAAAGCCCTGGGCTTGCGACGCCACCCCAATCTGTGACGGTCCACGCCCCGAGTCGATTGGCAGGCTGATCGCTGTTCCACATCTGACCGGGACGCACCGCCGGCCCCTATCTGCTTCCCTCCCGACAATTTCAAGTACTCTTTGACTCTTTTATCAAAGTCCTTTTAATCTTTCCCTCGCTGTATTTGTTTGTTATCAGTCTCTCGCCAATATTTAGCCTTGGACGGAATTTACCGCCCGATTTAGTCTGCATTCCCAAACAACCCGACTCATAGACAGCGCCATGTGGTGCAACAGAGTCCGAGCGCGACGGGGCTCTCATCCTCTCCGGCACCCCCTTCCAGGGGACTTGAGCTTGGTCCGCCGCTGAGGACGCTTCTCCAGACTACGATTTTGACGCTGTAGGCTCCCAATTCTCAAGCTGGGCATTTCCCGGTTCGCTCGCCGTTACTAAGGGAATCCTTGTAAGTTTCTTTTCCTGCGCTTATTGATATACTTAAACTCAGTGGGTAATCCTGTCTGACCTGGGGTCACTTTGATAACGTCTGCTCATCGTCTGTGTCCGACTCGCCGACGCACTAGGGTCGTCAAGAAATCTCCAAAATGCACCTTGCGAGCGCAACGTATTCATCGAGGGCATGTCAACCATTGTGGATCACGCCGCTAGATGCTGAGTACTATGTTTTAGACCAACCGCGATGATTTTGCATGGGAGCCCAATGTTTGCGCCCCGACACCCTCTTCCCACAAGCTTGAGCAAAGCAGCAGCCGAACTCTACTTCGATACACGCAATTGATGTGGTTTTTCTTTTGGTGTGGGGTCTACCATGCGTGACGCCCAGGAAAAAACTCGATTGTTCACGAGATTTTGAAATTCTTACCAAGTTCGCATTTCACTACGTTCTTCATTGATGCGAGAGCTGAGATATCCGTTGTTGAGAGTCGTTTGATATTTTGATCAAGTTTGCAAGTACCCTTGCATCCTAAAATTAGGACGAGGGTAAGCGTTCTACGTTACACATTCCTTGACGCAACTTGAGCCGGGGTTTGTTAGGGGTGAGAGGCGTGCAAGGTAGGGCCGCACAAAAGCCGCCACCACCTCTGACATGCCCCGCACTGTCCCTCGTAGTGTGGGAATTTGAGAAACTAAATCACTAGTTGTTCTGCATTGTGCAGGAATCGGCAATGATCCTTCCATAGGTTCACCTACGGAAACCTTGTTACGACTTCTCCTTCCGCTAAATGATAAGGTTCAATGGACTTCTCACGATGTGGCAGGCAGGGAACCGCCCACTTCACCACGATCCGAACACTTCACCAGACCATTCAATCGGTAGGAGCAACGTGCAGTGTGTACAAAGGGCAAGGACGTAGTCAACACGAGCTGATGACTCACGCTTACCAGGAATTCATCATTTAAGACCAACAATTGAAATGATCTATCCTCATGACTCGGTGATCGTTTGCCTTGGGTGGCCTCGGGCGAGCATGTCGTGGGTGACTCTATAAAACTTGGGCAGCAATTTGTGCAATGCGGCGTCCCTAGCCCTGAACTCATAGTCGCATCCCTCATGTATTCAGCTGTAGCCAAAGATTCGTTGGTCATGTGCTATTAAAGGAGCAATTGGTTGTACACTGCGGTTGCACGCTGTCGACGTTCAGAAGCTGGCCTTTTGATAAGCGACCCAATCGACCATTGTTGCCTCTGCTTATGGTGAAGATATGTTGTGTTGGTTGCTGGATGTCCGGCAGGCGCGCGGTTGTAGCTCGGCCTTGTCTTGGTTTGTTGGAGCAAAAAGTGCGTGAGTGGTATTTTGGGCGTGTAGCTTACTGGGATCATTGCTTTGTGCAATGAATTGTTGCTCCGCGTTCTTTCCAAGGTGTTGGCTCGAGGGGGCTCGCTGTTCATCGTGGCAAATGCGTCGGTTTTTGTACGATTGACCCAAACTTGGCATGTCCTGTGTCTCGTGGAGCCTTTCAATCAGTTTCTTTATTTGGATACGCGGCAATGTCAAATCTGGCTGCTGCACCTTGCCAGGAAAATTTGATGTTTTAGTTCTTGCTGTTGCTTTTGATTGTCTTTGGCGGTGTGCATGTGTTTGTTGCTCGTTGCCTCGGATGTAGGAAACAAACGCATTAGTTGTGGGCCTCTTCGATTGGAGAGTGTCGAGAGCTTGACCCAAGTTGGCAGTAAGAACGACTGCAATTGCTTTCCTTGCGCGTTGACGTTGCCCTCGCGGCTCAACCAAGGATGCGATCCAGACGCATATAAGGAATGCTACCTAGTTGATCCTGCCAGTAGTCATATGCTTGTCTGAAAGATTAAGCCATGCATGTGTAAGTATGAACTAATTCAAAATGTGAAACTACGAATGGCTTATTAAATAAGTTGTAGTTTGTTTGATGGTACTTGCTACTCGGATAACCATAGTAATTCTAGAACTAATACGTGCAACAAACCCCGACTTCTGGAAGGGACACATTTATTAGATAAAAGGTCGACGCGGACCTAGTCCGTTGCTCTGATGATTCATGGTAACTTGACGGATCGCACGGCCTTTGTGTTGGTGACGTATCATTCAAATTTTTGTCCTATCAACTTTCGATGGTAGGATAGTGGCCTACTATGGTGGTGACGGGTGACGAAGAATTATTGTTCGATTCTAGAGAGGGAGCGTGAGAAACGGCTACCATATCCAAAGAAGGCAGCAGGCGTGCAAATTACCCAATCCTAAAAAGGGGAGGTAGTGACAATAAATAACAATATTAGGCTCTTCGAGTCTGGTAATTGGAATGAGTACAACCTAAATCCCTTAACGAGGATCCATTGGAGGGAAAGTCTGGTGCCAGCAGCCACGGTAATTCCATCTCCAATAGCGTATATTTAAGTTGTTGCAGTTAAAAAGCTCATAGTTGGATCTCGGGATTGATGTACAATGGGACTCCACCCCATTGGGCCGAGAGTTTTATGTTAACTTAGTTGTTTATTTTGTAGGAAACATAACCTCGGAGACACCCACGGAAGACGACCAAGAAAGGCCCAAGACGTCCATCACATGGCTGGACATGAACGTGACCGAACACGCCGGGCCGGACATGGCGGCCCATGACGCGGAGCGCGCGACCTTGACCGCACACGCCGCAACCTTGACCGCACATGCCGGGCCGGACATGGCGGTCCATGCCGCGGGACACACGAGCTTGACCGCACACGCCGGGCCGACGACCACGAAGTTCACCTTGACCGAACACGTTGGGCCGGACAATGCGGCCCAGGGCGCCAGAGACACGACCACGGCGCGCACCAACATCGCTTAGACCTGGCCACGTGACGCGGCCCACGCCGAGACCCATTAGGGTCTCGGCCATCTTCAATAAGTGGCCGAGCGCCACATTTCCCTTCAGCACTTAGAGACTAAGAGAATGAAGAGGATCAAGCCTAGTCATCAAATGGACGGATTTCCAGCCCAAGACACTACCAAGGCCGAGGCCCATGAAACACTTAAAGAAGCCCACGGCATCCTCCAACTTTGCCCGTGTCAAATCTTTATGGAAGATAGCCCTTAGCTGTAAAATAACAACCAAGAGGATTTGGGGGGATTCGCACACACAAAATCCCACAAATCTCAGAGATACGTATCTCGGCCGAGCATACCCGAGCGCACCCGCCAGCGCGCCAGGCAGCGCACCGCATTTGCCAGCGCACCCATGACGCGACGCACCTGAACCACGACGCACCTCCGGGATTCACGTGCCAAATCATCCTAGACGTCCAATTCATCAGATGGCTTGAGATTACTAGTTCTCTAGATTTACATTTTCGTTTTTATCTATTTAAAGCACACTAGACTTTCTTGTTTACTTAGTGAAGTTTATCAATACAAGAGCTTTTAGCCTTATTGATAATTCCCTCAAATCGACGTTACTTCTCCGGTGAGTAATATCCGGCCAAGCTCCCGTCAACCCTTGTCGTAGCCTTGGTGCGTCATATCCAAGTCTTGTCCAAGGTCTACCGAATTTGGATACTTTGATTGCTCAAGTGTCCAAAGCGTCCGCCATCATATTCATCATCCGATTCCTCCATAATCCGCACCATTCCCGAGCCATCACCAACCTTCCAGATCATCCGATCATACAAACCGTGTCATCTCCATATTTCCACTTTCTAGCTTCCGCAAACTACCACATTATCGACCATTCCATCGACCATTCACCGAACGCCTGAGTCAATTTAACTCGTGCGCACGCCCACCGATCACATCAATTGGTATCAGAGCTAAAGTTCCTATTTTGATTGTAAAAATCCAATTTTTACATCAATGGAACGCATGGTGACACGCAGCGGAGCCGTCCTCGGAAACAACCGCGACAATGCCACCACGAGCGAACAAACGCTCCATTCCGGACCACCCGAGCACAACCCTAGCATACATGAACATGTGGCGGATCAAACTCATCAAATGAACGAGCGATTAGCGGCGAATGAAAGAATGATGCAAGTCGTATTACAAAGGTTGGACGCCTTGACCAACCAACAAGTGCCGCCGCAGCCCGCACCACGACCGATCCGAAGACCGGGTGCCGGAAATCGCCGAGCCAATCGGCATGACTCGGACGAATCCGATGACGGATTTTATGAAGATCACCATATGGACCGAGAGGATGAACGCCGACTCTCGAAGGTAAATATTCCATCCTTTAGTGGTTCCGCAAACGGTGATTTATATCTTGAGTGGGTTGAAAAAGTAGATGCAATTTTCAACCTTTATGATTATTCCGAAAGGCTCAAAGTTCAATTAGTCACATTGGAATTTATGGGATATGCCGTTCTTTGGTGGAATTGCCACCGTGCTCAACTTTGGAAAGATAGACAACCTGAAGTTACAACGTGGGATACTTTGAAGGCCCACATGCGTACACGGTTTTTGCCTAATTACTATAGGCAAGAATTATTTTTGAAACTTCAAGGGTTAAAGCAAGGGGCAAGATCAGTCGAAGAATATCTCACCGAATTCGAAACCATCCGAATTCGATGTGAGTTAGATGAGCCGCAAGAGCATCTCATAGCTCGGTTCATTAGGGGACTTCAACGTGACATTGGAGATGTTGTGGAATTACATCCCCATGATTCCTTTGACTCCCTTATTCAAATGGCTCTACGAGTCGAGAGACAAGTCAAACGGAAGGGCAAGTTCACGGACACGAGACCGATCCCGCGCGCGCCCGCTGATTACCGCCCGGCCCAGGCGCCCGCGCACTCGAGCCCGGCCCCGGCCGCACCATGGGCTCCTAAGCCGACCGTACCCATCAAAGCCCAAGAGGCTACTAGTGAGGGATCTCGGACCCGAGAGATCCGATGTTTTAAATGTTTGGGCCGAGGTCATATGGCAGCTCAATGCCCTAATCGAAGAGTGATGACAATCCTTGAAGGCACCAAAGAGGTAGTGAGCGAGGATGAGTCCGTAAGCCCACCCGAGGACACGGCCACACCCGGCGAGACCCCCGGCCCAACTGAATTTGACCGAGACAATTGTGGGCCTCAAGAGGGACGTTGGCTCATGGTCCGACGGGTTCTCTCCTCCCAACCCCAATCCGAGGCTTACCAACGTGAGAACCTCTTCCATAGCCGATGTTTGGTTAAGGAAAGAGTGTGTTCTCTAATCATTGATGGTGGGAGTTGTACCAACGTAGCTTCCCGAGAGCTAGTGGAGAAGCTATCCTTGCCGACCACCGACCATCCAACACCATACAAGCTCCGATGGATCACGGATAAGGAGGATGTCCGAGTATCCAAGCAACGGGTTGAATTCAAAATCAACCATTACGAGGATTCGGCGCTTTGTGATGTTGTGCCGATGAGTGCCACTCATCTCTTGCTCGGAAGACCATGGCAATATGATCGCCATGTAATACACGATGGGCGCGCCAATCATTACACCCTCACAATGAATGGCCGAAGAGTAATCTTGACGCCCATGACCCCGGATCAAGTGGCCAAGGATGAGGCCATCAAAAGGGAGGCAAGGGTCAACAAGACCTTGCTTGTGAACCGAAAAGGGCTCGATCGATGCATAGCCCGGAGTGACCCGATAGTCGTGCTTGTGTACTGAGAGCATGACCGAGCCAAAGACACACTCATTCCGGAGATTGTCAAGCCATTGCTCAAGCGGTACCGAGATATTTTCCCGGAGGAACTCCCCTCGGAGTTACCTCCATACCGAGGGATAGAACATCAAATTGACTTTCAACCGGGAGCCACCTTGCCTAACCGACCCCCTTATCGGCTCAATCCCAAAGAAAGCAAGGAATTACAACGCCAAGTACAAGAGCTCCTCGAAAAAGGCTACATCAAGGAGTCTTTAAGCCCGTGCGCGGTTCCGGCCCTCCTTGTTCCTAAAAAGGACGGCACGCACCGCATGTGTATCGATAGCTGAGCGGTCAATGACATCACGATCAAGTACCGGTTTCCAATACCTCGGCTCGATGATCTTTTGGATGAACTTAGCGGGGCTAAGCTCTTTTCTCGGATTGATCTCAAAAGCGGATATCACCAAATCCGCATGAAGGAAGGCGACGAATGGAAGACCGCATTCAAAACAAGGTACGGATTGTTTGAATGGTTAGTTATGCCTTTCGGTCTTACCAATGCCCCGAGTACATTCATGAGGCTCATGAACAATGTCCTTCGAGCCTTCCTTGGCAAGTTTATCATCGTTTATTTCGATGATATCCTTGTGTATAGCACGGACATGCCGAGCCATTTAGGGCACTTGGAGCAACTCTTCATCACATTGCGGCAAGCCCGATTATATGGAAACCAAGCCAAGTGCGCGTTTGCTCAAGAGCGCATTCACTTCCTCAGATTTATATTGTCCAAGCATGGCGTGGAGGTAGATGAAGAAAAGGTTAAAGCCATCCGAGAATGGCCAAACCCGAAGGGAGTCACGGACGTGAGGAGCTTCCACGGGTTGGCAAATTTTTACCGATGGTTCATCAAGGGTTTTAGCACCATCTTGGCCCCCTTGACCGAACTCACGAAGAAAGGTGTGGAGTTTAAATGGTCAAAACCGTGCCAAGAAAGTTTTGATCATATTAAGCGCCTCCTTTGTGAAGCACCCCTATTAGCCCTCCCGGATTTCAATAAGGCTTTTGAAGTGGAGTGCGATGCATCCGGTACGGGCATCGGGGCGGTTCTAATGCAAGAAGGCCGGCCCGTGGCCTATTTTAGCGAAAAACTCAAAGGTGCGACTTTAAATTATTCCACTTATGATAAAGAGTTATATTCGCTTATTAGAGCTATTGCGGTGTGGCAACATTATCTATTGCCACGGGAATTTATTATACATACCGACCATCAAGCTCTAAAATTTATCAAGAGCCAAGGAAAACTCAATCGGAGGCATGCTAAATGGATCGAGTTTTTGGAGAGGTATCCTTACATTATTAAGTATAAGAAAGGGGATACTAATATTGTGGCCGATGCTTTGTCAAGACGAAGCATATTGTTTACCGAGATGCGAGTGAGATTTTTCGGGTTTGAATGGGTCAAGCAACTCTATAAGGAGGACCCCGATTTTAGTACTCACTTTGAAGCCGCATCAAAAGGGGAGTTATCGGGTTACCACATCACCGATGGCTACCTCTTACGAGGAGGAAGGCTATGTGTCCCGAAAGGGAGCCTACGGGTGTCTCTCATCACCGAGGCACACGGTGGCGGGCTCGCGGGGCACTTCAGAGAGAAGAAAACGTGGGAGATGCTCAAGGAGCATTTTTATTGGCCACACTTATTCCGGGACGTGCGCCATTACGTGCAAAGGTGCATTGTTTGCAAAAAGGCCAAAAATCGGACTTTGGCTTAAGGATTATATCAACCCTTGCCGGTGCCGGATCATCCATGGCAAGCCGTGAGCATGGACTTTGTAGTCGGTCTCCCTCGGACAAGCAACCGCAAGGACTCGGTCATGGTTGTCGTGGATTGCTTTTCGAAGATGGCACATTTTATCCCGTGCCATACAACCAATGACGCCACTTACATCGCGGACCTTTTCTTCAAGGAGGTCGTTAAGTACTTTTTGGAGAACTTTGTGGGCAAGGCTCGGGACCAAGCTTTTATTTAGCACGGCCTTTCACCCACAAACCGATGGACAAACAGAGGTGGTCAACAGATCACTAGGGGCTCTATTAAGGAGTGTGATCAAGAAGGGCACCAACACATGGGAATCGAAGCTACCCTTCATGGTGTTTGCTTATAATCGGTGCAAGCATAACACTACGGGAATGACGCCTTTCGAAGTAGCTTACGGGTTTAATCCCTCAACACCATCGGATTTGTTACCATTACCTACTCGGGAACTTAACAATCCCGATGGACTCCATAAGGCCGAAGTAATCCGAAGGATGCACGAGAGGGTCAAGAAGACCATCGAGCGGAAAAATGAAACTTATGCCGCTTCGGCCAATAAGAGAAGGAAGGAGAAGCTTTTCCAAGTGGGGGATCGTGTTTGGCTCAAGACACAACACTTTAAGCAAAAGCACGCCAAGTTACTTCCATGGGCCGAAGGACCGTTCCGAGTGGCCGAGAAGATTGGTCCAATCGCTTACAAAATAATTCTACCCGGCGAACCCGATGTGCTAATCACGGCCAATGTACAAGATCTATCCCCGTACTTCGACGATGCGGATCATGATGGGGAATCCGAGGGTAGAGATTTGGGGACAAATCCTCAAACACCTCGGGAGGATGATGTACAATGGGACTCCACCCCATTGGGCCGAGAGTTTTATGCTAACTTAGTTGTTTATTTTGTAGGAAACATAACCTCAGAGACACCCACGGAAGACGACCAAGAAAGGCCCAAGACGTCCATCACATGGCTGGACATGAACGTGACCGAACACGCCGGGTCGGACATGGCGGCCCATGACGCGGAGCGCGCGACCTTGACCGCACACGCCGCAACCTTGACCGCACATGCCGGGCCAGACATGGTGGTCCATGCAAACCGTGCCATCTCCATATTTCCACTTTCTAGCTTCCGCAAACTACCACATTATCGACCATTCCATCGACCATTCACCGAATGCCCGAGTCAATTTAACTCGTGCGCACACCCACCGATCACGACGTGCAAAACACCCCACCGTTGCACATCAGGGATATGTTTGTTGGTCCGCCTTATGGTGTGCACCGTCAGTCGCATTCTTTCTGCAGGTGATGCGTTCTTGGCCTTAGTTGGCCGGCTCGTTCATCTGGTGCTTTTACTTTGAAGAAATTAGAGTGCTCAAAGCAAGCCTTCGCTCTGTATACATTAGCATGGGATAACGTCATAGGATTTTGATCCTATTCTGTTGGCCTTCGGGATCGGAGTAATGATTAACAGGGACAGTCGGGGCATTCGTATTTCATAGTTAGAGGTGAAATTCTTGGATTTATGAAAGACGAACAACTGCGAAAGCATTTGCCAAGGATGTTTTCACTAATCAAGAACGAAAGTTGGGGGCTCGAAGACGATCAGATACCGTCCTTGATATGCAACTGGAGCACACCACGGACCTAGCCCCGATGAGCACGTAAGATTTTACTAACTTAGTTGCTCATTTTGTAGGAAACATAGTGATGTGCCACGGATTAGCACATCTAGAAGCGGAAGGCTCTAGCACCATGGACTTGGTCTAGGGTTTCTAAGCCAAGGCCGAGTCAATATTTTGTCTAACAAATGTGCTAATTTTGTAGGTGCCAACATGAAAAGGATGATCCAACCATCCTAGGTGATGATAGCACCATTTTTGGTTTCGGCCCAGGATGACCTCCGGGGGTTGTGCGGCTGTTTCAAACATCTTCCAGACCTGATTTGGCCAACCATGCTTCTACAAAAATGTGGCCAACATCCTAAGGTTTCCATCATGGGGCAGATCATCAATTTTGGACAAAGATTACCCGGTCAACCATCCCCATTACAGAGGCCTCCAGAACAGGTAGCGGCCCGAGAGCATCCAACCCATGGAGTCCGATCCATGGCCATGTTTGGCCCCAAAAGAGAAGGAAGACCAATTGCATCTTTGTCCAGCCCAAGAAGCAGCAGCTGCTCCACCTTGGTCCAAGAAGGAAGCAAGTGACCTTATCCAACTATCCATAGACACCCCGTCAAGTGATGGACCAAACCGGAGTTAAAGCCTCCTTCATTTTGAGCACGGTTTGGAGACCAATTAGTCAAGCCCAAGGAAGCCCCCAACGAAGGTTTGCTAGCATCCCACGTGAATACTTTTTTTTATTTAAAATACTTGTAATGATGTAATAGTTGTAGTACTTGAAGTTGGTTTGAGAAATGGTTTGGATTGAACCATTCTTGCTTGGAGTGGTTTGGTTTGAACCATTTCCACCTCTTTTGATGGAGCTTCGGGAGATTCTTCTCTTCCAAAACTCCTTTGTGTTCTTTTTAGCTTGGTTTGGACGTGGAGTTAGGGTGGGTTGGCTTGCAAGTGGGTGGTGGGTCCTCCTTCTCACCTAACACCTACCTAGCTTATCATTTCCCCCTAATTTAGGTTTATTTTTGTTTTACTTAATTTGTGTATTTTTGGATGGGTATGAATCCCCCTCCCACGTCTTTTGGGAAGATAGAAAAGAGTTGAAGAAAACCTTGAAAGCTTGAAGCTCTCAAACCCTCTTTTTCCTTTTCTCACGGCATTTCATTCAATGTGAGTAATATCCTTGTTTTGGTTTGTCTTGGCGTTGGTGATCTTGCTAGGGTCATTAAACCATATTCCAACCTCCCTTCCTCACTTGTTAGGATCAAAGGCGAGTTTGGAACTCCCATAGCCTACTTTCCATTTGCGTTTACATTTATTTATGCTAGTTGTATTGTTTGCTGTTTTTGAACTTTTCCCGAGTGGATTTTGAGCTCCAATCGTCCATTTGTACCATTTTTGTTTCCTGTGAGCAAAGCCCCCAAATTTCTAGCAGTGAGTCCCACTTTCATGGCCTGAATCAATGGTTCATTCCGTTTAGCCACAGCCACCTCCTTTTAAAAGTTATGCTTGTGTTTTTCTACTGTTTCCTACCCGAGTTCCTGAAATCGAGCAATTCTGTCCATTATTTTTCTATCCAGCATAACTCCTAGCCTACGTGTGTGTTTTCTATAAAACCACTTGCATTCTCTTCCCCTTTGATTGAGGTTGTTGTATGCTTATTTTCACGATCTCAGACTCCCTGCATTGGAAGTTGTGTAGAAGTTCTCCCATCACTCCTGCACTGTTTCTTTCTGTTTGTCTGCTTGTGCATCTGAAAGTGTCTCCTTATATTTTAATGTTCCGCTTGTGCTTTTAAGCTGCAAATCTGGTCAAACTTAGTCCACGCCCTTAAGTTTAAGTTGGCTGAGTTTTATAACCTAAACCTTTATGCATTTGGAGAAATAAACGTTGCACTCCCTTGTTCTGCCTTACTCCCTGTCCTACCGGGCAGATTACAATCTTCACTTTTATTTCCGGCACCTCCGCATCTTGTAGCGTGTCACATAGTCCCAAAAATGCCTTTTGAACATGATCGGGAACGACCCAAAGTCTCGATCACATGGTGTCCGGCCACTCCCGGCCCCGACAAGTCCAACCACCCACATCCCGATCACCTGCCGACGACCAACGGACAAACGGCCATCGACGTGGCCGAAAGGAAATAAGTGGCCGACGTGGTAGAACGCCTGATCCAATCCTCTTGGATCTCACGTTTCTCCCATGAAGACCGAGTCCTCGGCCCTGTAATGCCTAGCCCCGACCACATTTTTATTTAACCAGCAAATAAACCTTGGAGAAGGAAGAGAGAGCAGCCCAAAGAAGAAGAATGCACAAAGGCCCACAAAGGACGTAGCATGGGAACTAGAAACCCCAACTAGAAAGTCACGGGAAGACTGAACCTTAGACTTCAATTTTTTAGGCATTTCTTGTAAAGCTGTCAGGCAGAATTTGGCGGGAGATTTCCCTCCAATCTGGAAACAGGATCCCAAGAGAGACGTGTAAGATTCTTCTAATCCCCTGACTGATAGAGCTAACCGAAGTCTGCAGCAGCTGACCAAACAGTAGCTGCCCAATTGCAAGTTCCAATGCTCTTTCGGGAGCCCGATGCTCCCGTCCCTGGTAAAACCAGGAAAATGGACGGGAGGAAATGGCAGAATACCAAGTAATAGGTTGAAATTTTGTCTTGATAAAGCAAAATATTGTATGCAGAATAAACTTTAACAAAAGAAACCAATAAGGAAAAGCGATAGAATCACAAACCAGCCAATGAAATCAACAAAACAGCAAGCTTAGCTGTGATGGAAACCTTTTGGAAGAAGAGAATGCACGAGCTAACCTTCAGCAAAACAGCGTAAAAGGACTAGGAAGCAGATTAGATGAAGAAAAATAGCAAGCTTCTCAAAGATTTGGGCACTTAGAAACAAAAAATCAGCAAGACCGAGAGAAGACTCCCAAAATCGCCAAAATCGCCCAAAAGTGGAGAGAGCATCACCTAACCCGACTGAAAGCTCTTTCTTTTTTTTTTTTGATAAGAGTGTGTTAAATAAATGAAGGATGAACATTAGTACAGAGAATGCAATTGTGGCTGGTTGGACGAGTCCATGATTAGGTATAGTCCCAACGGCCACAACGGAGGGTGTATCTGAGTAACCTAATCTCGCGTTTAGAGATGCAAAAGTAAAGGCGCTGTTAGACGCCGGCGGATTCTAATCATTCAGCCAAAGCTAGTAAGATTAGGAAAAGTATTTTGAATACTTTCATTTCAATGCAAGCGGCTACTTGAGCCGGATCTTGGTAGTTGCTATCAAAATAGCGTGCATTCCAGGCTGACCAGATATAGTAGACTAAGCATGCAAGCACGATTTTTAAGATTTTTCTGGCCTTGTGATCCGTCCAGCCGGATTTGGTGGTCCACTTGAGGGCGCTGGCAACTGTGGAAAGATGCCTTTCTATGCCAAATCTTGCCCTGATGGAGGACCAGACTTTGGATGAGAAGTTGCAATCAAAATATATGTGCTTGGAGGATTCTTGATGGATCCCGCATAAGGAACATTTGCCATCCGTATCGAGAAAAGAAATTTTTTCTTTTGTCGGGAGTATGTCATGATAGGTCGACCATAAGGGAAATGAGAGCTTTGGCACGTGATTGTGCTTCCAGGCGGCTTTGAAGTCGGGCTTAGGGGCGGCAGAAGGCCTGAAGAAATTGTAGGCTTCAGACGACCCCTTGCTTTTAGCCGATGAGCCCCACAAAGTTAGTAGTTCCTCGGCTTTCCTTACAGACCTTGCCTTAGTCAGGATATCCTGATGTCCAGCTCCAAAAAGTGGCTTCCTTGATATAGAAGTGATGGATCCAGCGGACACATAAGCTATCATTTTTCTGATGTAATGCCCAAAGGTTTTTTGCTAGCAGGGCCGTGTTCCAAGTGTGAAGGTCTTTAAGACCAAGGCCACCTTCATCCTTTGGGAGACAGCAAGTTGGCCATGGAACTTTAGCATAAGGCTTCCCCCAAAGGAAGGATCTGCATAGGCTGATTAGTTTGGCCCGGACAGCAGCCGGCAGGCTGAATATGTGACACGCTCGAGGATAGGAGAGGTGTCAGGAGAATAGAGGACAAAGGAAAATTAGCAATCTGCCGAGAACAAAGAAGGTTGGCAGAAACAGGGGAGGAAACTGGATAAGGCCACAAATATACACTTGCGTTTGGGCTAATATTTGGTGGACTTAAACTTTAAGGGACGGTCTGGGCTTGGTCCGAAATTCAGAGTGATAGCACGTGTAGAACTTAAAATGGCACGGGTCTACTTTCTGTCACACAAATAGACAAACCAGCTTTGACAGAATAGAGGTATGGGAAAGACCTCTGCACAACTCCCAATGTAGGAAGTCTGGAAACGTGAAAATTGGCAGAAATCAACTTTAAGAAAAGGGGAGGGAAACTGCAATTGGTTTGGGGAAAAACGCAAAGGTAGATTAAACGATATGAGAGATTGAAAATCAGTCGACAGTATGGTCAGACTTCAGGCACTCGGGTGAAAGACAGTGGAAGGATGAATGAACAACTCCTAAATGGAAGAAACAGGGGACACAATGAAAGACCAAATATTTTAAGACATGAAGGAGGAATTCACAGACCAAATTTCATAAAATTAGCACACGGAAAACACTAGTTGGCACGAGGTGGCTTTTGATGCACAAAATCCACTCGGTAAGGAAACCACAACAACAATAAACACCAAACAGCAAAAGATCCGAAAACAAATAGGATGGAGTGAGGGCTATGGGACTTCCAAGCTTGCCTTAATCCTAATCAAGTTAGGAGGAAGGTTGGAACAAAGGCCTAGTGATCCTAGCTAAATCACCAACACCAAGACAACAAAGAAGATTGGATATTACGCACCAAAATCCCTTGAAGCCGTGAGAAAAGTGGGTTGAGAGCTTCAAAGCTACTTCAATTTTTCCAAATCTTTTCTATCTTCCAAATGCAGAGAAGAAAGGAATAAAACCCTTCTTCTCACGAGCTACATGGAGAAAATAATTACTACCTACATGTCTGGCATGCTCGGGGTTATGAGAAGTGTCGGGAGAAAGAAGACACAAGGGTAATCTGCCAAGGAGAAAGTCCAAGACAGAAACAGTGAGGTGTAACGGTTAATGTTCCAAATGCATACATGATTAAGTTAAATAAACTCAGCCAACTTAAACTTAAGGCGTGGACTAAGTTTGAACCGAATGTCAGCTTACAAGCACGTGCGGAACATTAAAATACACAGAGACACTTTCAGTGCACAAACAGACAAACAAGAAGAAAACAGTGCAGGGGTGTTGGGGAAACTTCTACACAACTTCCAATGCAGGGAGTCTGGGATCGTAAAAATATGCAGACAACAACTTCAATCAAAGGGGAAGATAATGCAAGTGGTTTCACAGAAAAATCACAGGTAGATTGGAAGATATGCAGGATAGAAAATTGATGGACAGAACTGCCCGATTTTCAGGAATTCGGGTAGAAGGCAGTGGAAAAAGCATGCATAACTCTTGATGGGGAGGGGCTGTGGCTAAACGTAAAGAACAGTTATTTCAAGCCATGAAAGAGGAACTCACAGCCATAAAATTAGGGACTTTTGTTCATGGAAAACAGAAATGGCACGAATTGGACTTTTGTTGCACAAATTCACTCGGGTAAGCACCAAAAAACAGCAACCAACAACAAAGACAAAACGCAAATCACAATAACAAATGGAAGGTTAGCTATGGGACTTCCAAACTCGCCTTTGATCCTAAACAAGTGAGGAAGGGAGATTGGAATAGGGCTTAGTGGCTCTAGCAAGGCACCAACACCGTTACAAACCAAAGATCAA
>QAOC01004538.1:0-30330 GCA_003255005.1 Begonia fuchsioides
GAGATTTTGGGGAGCAACTTAAAAGGGAGGGCTCAAATGGTATAGAAAGAACTCCTACTTTGGCCACCTCCACCTTAATACAATTGAATGTTTTGATTAAATTACCTAAGGTCCTTCTTCAACATAAAATACCACGATCATAAGCTCTTTTAAAAGTGAAATGAAGTTGATTGGAAATTTTAGGGAGCAACTTTAAAAGGAGGGGCAAAATAGTATAGAAACACCTCCTACGTTGGCCACCTCCACCTTAGTACAATGGATTGTATTAATTAAATTACATGAGGTCCTTCTTCAGCAAAAAATCCCACGACCATAAGCTTCTTTGAAAGTGAATTAAAGTTAATATGAGATTTTGGGGAGCAACTTAAAAGGGAGGGCTCAAATGAGATAGAAACAACTCCTACTTTGGCACCTCCACCTTAATACAATTGCATGTTTTAATTAAATTACCTAAGGTTCTTCTTCAACATAGAATCCCACGACCATAAACTCCTTTGAAACTGAATAAAAGTTGATTGGATATTTTGGGGAGGAACCTTAAAAGGGATGGGTCAAATGGTATAGAAACACCTTCTACTTGGGGCACCTCCACCTTAGTACAATTGATTGTTTTAATTAAATTACTTAATTTCCTTCTTCAGCATAAAACCCACGACCATCAACTCTTTTTTAAAGTGAATTGAAGTGCATAGGAGACTTTGGTGAGCATCTTAAAAAGTGGGTAAAATGGTACAGAAACACCTCCTACTTTGCCCTCCTTTACCTCAGTACAACTGAATGTTTTCATCAAATCACCTAAGGTGCTTCTTGAGCATAAAAACCCATGACCATCAGCTCTTTACCAAGTGAAGTGAAGGTGATTGGAGACTATGGGGAACAACTTTAAATAGGGTCAATTGTTATAGAAACACCTCCTACTTTTGCCACATTCACCTTAGTCTTTCTTCAGCTTAAAACCCACGAGTATCGGCTTTTCTTCACCTGATTCTCTTTTTTTTAGGTGTTTAAGTTGAATCTTGGTTATACTTGAATGTTTATAAGGGTGATTAGTGCACTTTGAGTGAATCTAGTTCACTTTAGCAGCAAGAAAAGAGAGAAAGAGGTGAACCCACGACCAAGGAATCTTGTCTCTATTCTAAGGGTTTCCAAGTGATCAAGTGGTGAAGATTATTGAAGATAAGGACCTAAGGTAAGTTAGTACTAAGAGTGCATGGCCCTTAAGTGGGACTACATTGCAAAGGTAGGATATTTATGATGCATGTACAATTGTGGACTTTTAGGGTGTAACGCACGATACACCGACCTGAAGTCATTTGAGGATTGTTTTTTTGCATTGTTTGTGATTAAATGATTGATGATTGTGTTAGAATTTAATGTTATTACTTGAGGGTATGCAAAAATTAAATGATATTATGTTCATGCATACATATAAATTTTTCATGGTCACATATTCAAGAATCAAATTTTCTTGAAAAATGTAACGAACTATTTTCATTAATGGTTTTCAAAACGCAACATTATCAAGGAAGAACAAATTGTAAGTGGTTGTATGGGCGGCCAATCAGCTTATACTTATGTACTCTTGGTGATTAATAAGTGATATAGTTATAATGTAAATAAGTAAATGATTATTACAGGCCTGAATGCTCGCCAAGTAGTAATGTAAGTGAGTCCTAGTAAGTAGATGTTGAAGTTAGGTGATAAGGAAGATGTTAAGGTGACTAAACAAGCTTTTATTAATTTTTGATTGATGGATATAAGGACTGGGGCTTTGTGTTGTAGTGCCTATGAGTGCTGGTCATTTGCTTCTAAGAAGCCGTGGCAGTTTGATAAAAAAGTTGTTCATGATGACTACACAAATTTTTATTCATTCAAGCATGAAGGAAGAATGATCAAGGCCACACCCTTAAGCCCATAACATGTGGCAATAGATGTGAGTTATATAAGGGAAAAGGCAGCCACTACTAATATGTTTATGTCAAAGAAAGAATTGAATAAATTTTTTTTNTCTGCTATAGGTGTTTTATAAAGGATTTTAGTGCTATTGTGGCTCCCGTTACAGATTGCACTAAATAAGGTAAAGAATTTTTTTGGACGCAAGCTTGTGAAGCAAGCTTTGAGATTGTTAAAGAGAAGTAGCGATTCACCAAATTTACCGCTTCTAGATCTCAAAAAACTTTTTGAGATTGATTGTGATGTATCCAGACTAGGTATTGGAGCTATCCTCTTGCAAGAAGGAAAACCATTGACCTATTTTAGCAAAAAACTCAATGGGCAGTCTTGAATTACTCAACTTTTGATAATGAATTTTATGCGATGATAAGAGCTTTAGAGGGTTTGCAGAATTATTTGTTCCCAAAAGAATTTTTAATTCATACCCATCACTTGGCTGTCAACCACATTAAGAGCCAGCAAAAACTCTATCAAAGACATGGTAAATGGGTAGAATTTTTGGAGAGATTTCTTTATATAATCACGTACAAGAATTGAGAGACGAATGTAGTAGCTGATGCACTCTCGAGAAGGTACATGTTACTTAAGAATTGAGCACAAAATTTTTTTGTTTCGATTTGATAAAAGGAGTTTATGAAGGAGACGTGGGTTTTGGCAAAATTTATGATAAATGTAATCAAGGGATTGTGAATGGATATTATTTGACCAAAGGGTTTCTTTTCCAGGAAGGTAGGCTTTGCATACGTAGCATTAGCCTAAGGGAGTCATTTATTAAGGAAGCACATAGTGGCAGACTTGCTGACCACTTTGGGGAGAAGAAAATCCTTGAAGCTTTGAACGAACATTTTTATTGGCCAAATCTTCTAAAAATCTGCAATTAGTGTTAGCTTGTAAGGAAGTGAGCATGGATTTCGTGCTTGGTTTACCTAGTACAACTCGGTCAAAGGTTTAACAATGTTGGTCGTGGATAGATTATCAAAAATGGCTCACTTTAAATCGTGTGCTAAAACTGATGATGCCAACCATGGTTTTGAATTATTCTTCAAAGAAGTGGTACGCTTATATGGTATTCTAAAGACAATTTTTTCAGATAGGGATACAAAATTTTTTAGCACCTTTTAGAAGACG
Source organism: Begonia fuchsioides (assembly GCA_003255005.1). Classification (NCBI taxonomy): domain Eukaryota; kingdom Viridiplantae; phylum Streptophyta; class Magnoliopsida; order Cucurbitales; family Begoniaceae; genus Begonia; species Begonia fuchsioides. The sequence goes on from QAOC01004538.1 coordinate 3,082, forward strand.
TTATGGAAGAGCTCAGAACCAAATTATTGTTTGGCACCTCATTCCACCCACAAACTAATGGCCAAACTAAGGTGGTGAATAGAAACTTGAGAACGTTCTTAAGAAGGTTTGTTAGCAAGATTGGGATGTTCAACTTCCTTTGGTAGAATTTCCTTATAACCAAAATTTGCAAAATTTCACCCAAAAGACTTCGTTTGAGGTAGTATATAACTTCAACCCTCTTCCCATAAATGATGTTGTAAATGATAATGCAGTTAAGAAGGCTAAACTATTGAAAGACATGGATGAGCAAGTGAGAAAGAACTTTGAGACAAAGAATGAATCATATGCCAAACAAGCTAATCAAAACCAAAAGGGTAGTTTTTAATACAGGAGATCTTGTGTTGCTACATTTGAGAAAGGAGAGGTTTCCAAACCTCTCCTTTCTAAACTACCACCTAGGGCCGATGGACCCTTCAAAGTGTTAGAATGAGTTAACAATAATTCTTATAAATTGGAGTTACTCTGAGAGTATAAAGTTTTGGCGACTTTTAATGTGAAAGATTTTTCCCCCTATGTTCATGAAGAAGGAAGCAATAAGGAGGAGCTATCATTGGATTTAAGGAAAACTCCCAAACTACCCGGAGAGAATGATGTGCCACATTTTGAACAAATTTAAGTATCAATCGAAGAAACCTCAAGGAGAATGATCACAAGGAGCTAAGCACGCAAATTAACTAACTTGTTTGGTAATTTTGTAAGTAAACACTTAAAGAATATTAAAACAGAAAAATCTTTGTTGGAGGACAAAGAATTGCCATAACATTTGATAATTTGGAAACAAAATAATCGGCTTAACCAAACTCTTGGATTGTTGAGCACGTTAGAAGCCTAACAAAACCACCCATGATAGACATTTTTTTACGTTTTTTGCCTAGCCATATTTTAAGACAATAGTGAGGTGAAGAGCTTCTTTTGGGAGTCTCCAGCAACCCACCTTTTGCAAGAATTCGGTTGGTGTCTCTCATTTGACATCACCTTCTTCCAATTAGAGAAAAGCTAGAAGAATATCGTTCTCCCTTTTGTTTTTAAATACTCACCTTTCATACAAATTTTTTTTGTAGCAACAAAGTGATAAGACTTCTACTCTTTATCACAATCACCCCATCCAATGAGATCTCAAAAAAGTCCATGCGAGCCCACTATTCTTTTCATATCATCTTTTTTTGCAGCCACCTAGTGATAGGACTTGACCTTTTTATCATCTTCACCTCATAGAATGAGATCTCAGCAAAATCTCTGCAAGACTTTCACTCTTCTTCTCACCTCCACCTCCTCCAACAAGGTGTGGACATTCAGCATGCAAGCATTTAATGGAAGGAAATCTTTTGAGAGCATTCACATTACGTTTCATCTGAAGACTACTTTTCCAACACACTTTTTGTTAACCTACTTTAGCTAGCCCTAAGCAAAACGTGATGCATGTAATTTAGAGGCTATATAAGCCCTCCTTAGAACATTTTGTAGAGGTTGTTAAACCCATAATATTAGAAGCATTTATTTGGTGAGTAATATCCATGTGTTTGAGAGAATTTTATTATCTCGTCGCTAGTTGTCAAATAGTGACTTGCTGCAATCTTCCCCACTTTTTGCAATAGGAATTTAAGAATATGATAGTAGATTTGTTTGCTTTTATGTCATTTCTCAACCATCCATGTTGTGTAGTCCAGTACTGTGGCAAGTCATTTTGTATCAGTGCCATCCTCTTTTTGTTAGCGCCAAAATTTTCCTAATATGATACTCTAAGTGTTACTATGATTACAGGGAGTGCACCATGATTACAAGGAGTACAAACAATAACAACTAAGCCCGTGAAATGAACGAACATGAATAAGCAACCACTAGTTTAGCAGGTGAGCCAAATCTGCATGGTCAGATTGATGATTTGTCTACCACCCTATAGCGACTAATAACAGAAGTAGGGGAGTTCCTATACCAGGAGCTAGAAATGCAAGGAGAAGAGTTCCACAAACCAATTTTGTGGAAGAAGTTTCACTCGATGATGAATAGGAGCACAATGTGTTTCCTAACTATAGGCGTGACACTAATGAAGAATTGAATCACATTAAGGTACATTTACTTCCATTTAATGGCAATGGTAATGGTGATGTGTTTCTGGATTAGCTATATAAAGTGGAGAAGGTTTTCAAGTTCCATAACTATTCAGATAAAGCAAAAATATAGATGGTAGCTTTAGAATTATCTGGATATGCACATTTATGGTGGGAGAATGTAAAGTTCCAAAGGAGACTAGACGATGATCAAGGGCCTATGATTTGGTGATGATGAAGTTATTGATGAGAAAAAAGGTTTGTACCTATGCATTACCAGCAAGAACTTGTGTTGCAATCACAAAGCCATAAGCAAGGAGCTTCCATGGTTGACGAATACCTCACTGTGTTTGAACTTTTGAAAATGAGGTGTGGATTAGAAGAACCTGAAGAATTGGTGCTTGCATCGTTTGTAAAAGGGTTCTAGGAGGAGATTGGTGATATTGTGGAATTACAAGCTTTTGAATCAATGGAAAGTAAAGTTAAATTAGCCTTGAAATTATGGCTTAGAATTTATTGCTTTGGGTTTAGGGGATAGGGCTTAAGGCTTAGGCTTGTGAGTTTTTGCTTTAGTCTTTGTGTTTAGTGGTTAAGCCTTAAGGCTTAAGACTTTGGGCTGAAAGTTTAGGGCTTAGGGAATAGGTCTTCATGAATAGAGATTAAACCTTAAGATTTAAGGCTTAGGACTTAAAGGTTGAGGCTTAAGCCTTATATCATAGGGCTTCGAGCTTAGGGCTTAAGGCTTTGGGCATAAGGCATAGGGGTTAGTGCTTCTGGCCAATGCAAAGATATTAAGGCATAACCTCATGGCTTTTTTTTTAGGCTTCGTCTTAAGGGCTTTGAGCTTATGGCCTAAGACATATGACTTAGGGCATAAGATAAAAGGCTTAGGGCTTACAACTTAGGGTTTTGGTCTTATGACTTAGGGCTTAGGGCTTAGGGCTTTAGGCTTAAGGTTGAGGCTTAGGACTTAGGGGTTTAGGGCTTAAGGCTTTGAGCTTAGGGCTTAGTGTTAATGGCTTAGGGCTTAGAGTAGAAGGCATAGGGCTTAGAGCTTAGGGGTCATGGGTTATGCTTAGGGCTTAGAGCTTAGGGGTCATGGGTTATGCTTAGGGCTTTTGTTTATAGGCTTATAGTTTAGGTTTAGGGCGTATGGCTTAGAATAAATTGCTTAGGACCGAGGGCTTAGAGAATAATGCTTAGGGCCTACGGTTTATGCCAAAGAAAAGAGTGCTTACGACATTGGGCATAGGCTTATGGCTTTGTGCTTTCGGTTTCGTGTTTAGGGCTTGAGGCCTAGAACTAACGGCTTAGAGCTTAGGGTTAAGGGCTTATGATTTATGGCATAGGGCTTGAGGCTCATGGCTTAAGGGTTTGGAATTGAAGTTTATGGCTTTAGGATTAGAACTTAGACATTATTTCTCAGGATATAGGGCTTAGGGAATAAGGCTTTGTGCTCATGGGTTAGTTGTTAAAGCTTTGGCTTTGGGTTTAAGGCTTATGATTTAGGGCAAAAGACTTAGAGATTATGGCTTAAAGCATATAGATTTGATATCGCTTTAGGCTCAGGGGTTATGGCTTAGAACTTAGGACCTAGTTTATAAGACTTAGGGCTCAAAGTTTAGGATTTAAGACTTAGGGCTTATGGCTTTAAGCTTTTATCTTTTATCTTTTAGCTTAGGGCTTAGTCCTTAAGGCATATGACTTACAACATAGGGGTAATAATGAGGTACAAGGCTTATGACTTATGACCTATGGTTAGGCTTAGGCTTAGGACCTAGTGCTTTGGCCTTTGTCATTAGGCATGAGCATTACAACTTCAAACTTAGGGTTTTAAGGTTTAGGGGTAAGGGATTTGGCCATAGAACATAGGGATTTAGGCTTTGGGCTTTGGGCTTATGATAGGCCTCATGTTCTACTTCCTGAAGGTGCCATCACCTAAAGCCGAGCCAAAGGATTTTATAATTTGTTTGTTCATTTTGTAAGGATCCTATCTAATGGAATAACATTCCTGGAGCCTTAATCTAAGCTCCCTTCCGATCAAACTACAATGAGTCATATCCGGCCTTCTGAGAAGAACCTTCAATTCAGCTTACTTCTGAGATAGTAAGTTGAGTTTTTCTTGCTGCTTTCCATCATCCTTGGAAGGAAGAAAGGTTAGTAGTAAGTTCCATTTAGCTCTTCCCTCCATTTCGTGATTATTATCCTGCATCAAAATCTTCAAAAATCAGCCATAAATTCCCCATCCTCGAACACATTCCGACCTTTATTAAATCGGCCAACCTTCACCAAAATCGTCCTTCCATTTCAATTTCGAGTCATTTGGTATCAGAGCTTAAAATCCCTTCCCACACTTCCATTTATACTTTGGTTATCTTAGTACACTTGCAATTAAGTGATGATGACTCAAAGTGGAGTTTCACACAAAAACAACCGAGAAACCATTCCACAAACAACTATTCTACAACACTAACCGTTCTACAACCATTCTACAACACCAAAATTAATGAAATAAATAAGATGCCAGAGTTTTTATTACAAAGGTTTGATGGTAATCTACCCCATATGAGAGTTCCTCAACCCCATCCCCAAAGAGAAAACTCGGAGGTGGCTTATTTGCTTTTTTTGCTTCAAAATGTCCAGCTATTGATGAGTCCAATAGAGACTATGATACGCATGAGCATTTCAAACATGATGATGACATGAGAAACATTAAGTTATCAATTCCTTCCTTTAGTTGTTCTTGCAATGGGAATACATTTCTTGATTGGGTTGAGAAAGTTAATAAAATATTTGATTCTTATAATTATTCCGAACAGATGAAAATAAGATTAGTCTCATTGGAACTAATCGGTTATGCTAGTTTTTGGTAGGATAACTTAAGAGCTCAAAGAAGGCGTGAAGGTGATGATGAAGTTCTCTCTTGGAGAGATTTAACGATGTTGATGAGAAGAAGATTTCTTTCGAGTCACTATAAGCAAGAGGTCGTTCTACAACTTAAATCACTAAAACAAGCTAACCTTTTGATGGTAGATTATTTAACCGAGTTTAAGGCTCTTAGAATTTGATGTGATTTTAATGAACCTGAAGAACAAATTATAGCCAGGTTTCTAAGAGGTTTAAATAAAGAAATCGAAGACATAGTGGAGTTGCACCAACTACATTCAATTGATGATGCTATACAACTGCCATGAAAGTGGAGCAAAAAGTAAATAGAAAAGGTAATGGTGTTTTCAATTGGTACACCCTAAAAACTAACAATTCCCACATACTTCCAGCAAAGGTGGAAGATAAATCTACATCTATCAAGTCGTGGCCTCAAAAGACAAATGGAGAAGTTAAGGCGGTTGTAGAGAACATACTTACCACTTAGGGCTTATGGCCTAGAGTTTTTGTCTTTGGGCTTCTGTCTTATGGCATAGGAGTTAGGGCTAAGGGTGTAGGAATTAGGGCTTAGTAGCTAATGCTTAGGGCTTTGTCCTTTACGATTAGCACTTACGTCTTTGGACTTAGGGCTTGGGTATGGTTTTAGAGAGTGGGGCTTAGGGTGTAGGGAATTGGGCTTAGAAGTTGGGGATTAGGGTGTGTGTCTTACGACTTAGAGGATAGGTCTTAACGCATCAAGCTTAGGGTTTCACGTTTTGGGCTTGGGTTAAGGCTAAGAACCTACAACATAGAGACTAGGGTTGAAGGTTAGGATTTCGGGCTTAGGGGTTAGGGCCTAGGGCTTAGGATTTAAGGAGTATGGCATAGGCCTTAGGGCTTTGAGAAACATACTTAGAGCTTATGGCTCAAGGCTCTGAGCTTTGGGATTAAGGCTTTGTGGTTAGGTCTTAGGGCTCAGCATTTATGGTTTAGTGCTTCATACTTAGGGTGTAGGGATTAAAGGCTTAATCTTAGGACTTTTTTTCTTATGGCTCGAGGCTGAGGAGATAGGTTTTATTGCTTCTTGTTTACGGCTTAGTTTTTGGCCTTAGGGCTTATGAATTTGGGGTCTAAGCTTTGGACTTATGGCCTATCGCTTAGGGCTTTAGGGTTTAGGTTTAGGCGTAGGGCTTAAGGCTTAAGGCTTAGGCATAGCTCTTTGGTCTTTAAGCTTTCAATGTTAGGTTTAGGGTTTAGGACTTAGGCTTTAGGACATATGGCTTAGTGTTTAAGGCTTAAGGCATTAGGATTTGGGCAAAAAGCTTAGAGCTTAGGTTTCGGGCTTTGCGCTTTGAGTGTAAGACTTAGTGCTTTGGTCTTAGGGCTTATGAGTTTGTGATTACGCCTTAGGGCATGGGACTTAGTTCTTAGGGATTAAAGGTATTGTTGAAGTCTTAGAACTAAGGGCCAAGCCCTTTAAGCTTTGGGCTTCCAATTAAGGGCTTTAACCTTGGAGCTTTGGCTACGGGCTTCAGGCATATGTCTTACGGATTAGGACGTAGGGATTAGGACTTATGAATTATGGTTTGGACTTTGGGTTAAAAGCATAGGATGTAGGGTGTAACGTCCTTCTTGGCTCAAAATATTTTTTTATACTTGTACGGAAAAAAATTTTCTCATAAAAATTGTTTACTGCAAACATGAAAAGTAGATTTACTTAAAATACATTTACAACATGTTAGTGCTATTACACTATTTATAAGTTATATATACAAATTTGAAAACTTTTTTTGCTAACCTTTATTTACAATTCTTGAAAATCCTTGTCCACATGTAGAAATCTGCTCAAATAACGACAACCAACAACATAGACAAAAAAATCCATATCGTACACCTCTCAGTGATGTCCTCCTCACTTGCATCACAAAAGTCATCTCCGAGTATATGGATCAATAAGTAGTGTACGATATGCATGAACATGTACAAGATATGCATAAATAAAACTTTTTTTTTATTCTAGGTTTGTCTTTCTTTAATTTCTATATTTTCATATCATTAGGGCTTTCTCACAAGGGACGAATAACCATAAAATAGAGTCAAACTCGATTCCAAGGGTTGAAAGGCAACAAATTTTAATTCATTATATCATAAAAGCATAAAACAACAAATTAAAATAAATTCCTATTGTTTTATGAGGCAGAACCAATTAACGGCAAAACACACACAATACTATTTTCATTTTTTATCCTTAGCAAGTCTTTCTAGTGGTAGGAAAAATTATGGATCACCTTCCCTTTAATTACGTGAGATAATTAACAATTTTTGGAATTAAATCCATGTTTTGGGGTAAATTTAAAAAATTAGATCATGTTATAGACACTATGAAATGCTTTGATTACAAAGCTCATATGTCATTCAAGAAGTCTTATTTGATGTGCTAAAAGGTCTAGGACAATGGATTAGTCTAGTTTTGGTTTCAAACCCGAAATCAAAAATGGTACAAAATAGACAATTTTGTTGCAATTTTGATAAAATATTCACAGCCACTACAATTCTAAATTTCTATCGTTCATAAACACATACATGGTATTCCACAGATGATTAGTTATTCAATACACTTAACCATGGGGCATAAGTTTTAATTTCTATGTACAACTCACAAATGAGTAAAAAATCATTGATTACTCCATAATTCTGATTTATCCTTATCGAAATTTTGTCCTCAAAATTTTAAGCATCGAATAATTGAGCATATTTATCTAACATATCTTGTTGTCTCTCCTAAGTAGCTTCTTTAACCAAGTAGTTTCACCATAAAACCTTAACCAAGTTGATTTTCTTGTTCCTCAACCCTTTCACTTAAGAGTCAAGAAACTTTACTGGCTTTTCTTCATATGTCGAGGTTGATTCAACTTCCATGCTCCTATGTTCAATCACATGGGATGGATCATGAACCCATTTTCTTAGCATGGATACATGAAATACATAGTGTATTATTCCATGCATGAATGAGGGCAAATGTAAATGTAACTTATGTGCTTTCCTCCCTATATTCTTCACAAAAGGAAATGATCTAATAAATCTTGGGTTAAATGTCTCTTTCTTTAATTTCTATATTTTCATATCATTAGGGCTTTCTTGCAAGGGTTGAGAGATCACAAAATTTTGTCAAACTCCAACACAAACCCTTTTCCAACTCGTAACAACCATTTTTTATATGAAATTTCATGCATCTAAATAGTCAGTAACTTTCTAAAAAACATGGTGCATAGATGCTCATGACCATATTAGGTATGAGCGTATCAAGTAGTTAAATAATATTCATAACATTAAAATGACAATTCATCATATCATAAACTGAATCATGCTTTTCTACATCATTTTATACATCATTTTATCTTGACATATAAAATATAAAACAACATATTAGACACAATTCTTATTGTTCTATGAGCTAGACCCAATTAAGAGCAAAACACACACAATACTATTTATATAGTTTATCCTTAGAAGTCTTTCTAGTAGTAGGTAAAATTATGGATAACCTTCAACTTAATTACCTAAGATTATTCATAATTTTTGGAATAAAATCCATGTTTTGGGATACCTTTAAAATATCATAACTTGTCATATTCACCAGGAAATGATATCATTTTAAAGATCATTTGTCATCCAATGTGTCTTATTTGATGTTCTAAAAGATCTAGGACATTGGATTAGTCTAGTTTTTGTTTCAAATACGAAATTAAAAATGGCACAAAATAGACTATTTTGTAGCAATTTTGATAAAATATTCACAACCTCTGCCAATTATAAATTTCTATCATTCATGAACACATATATAGCATTCCACACATGATTAGTTATTCAATACACTGAACCAAGGAAAATAACTTATAATTTCTATGTACAACTCACAAATGACTTGAAAAATTATTGATTACTACATAATTCTCATTTATTATTAGTGTAATCATGTGAATAACCATAATCACTCTAGAACACACAATATAAAACTATACATGTTGATTCTTAACTCAATAGTTTCCTCTTGATAAGAAAAATTTGTCTCCTTAAAGGTTTGGAAGTAAATTTCAACTAATTCCAACTTAATCTTCAATTTTTCTCTCTAAAACACTTTTCCCTAAATTTCTCTCTTCTTTTTACCAACTCTTTCTCTAATGCTAAAAATTGGCTGATTATCAGTCTTTCACCAACATTTCTAGATAGTTCATATGGTGAAAATACCTTTTTTCCAAAGTTATCATTTAGTTTTTAAATTTTACCCTTATCTGTTTATTTAATAGCTAAAATACCTTCATTATCATCACTTTAATTATACTTTTCTTCACTAATTAATTCACATTACTACTAAGCTAATCCTTAGGATTAAATTAAATAATCATGATTAGTAGACCTTAATCACCCCATAATTATCACTAATTATGCCTTAATAATGAGTAGGCACTAATATTATAGTCTAGCCTCCTAACACAAATTTTGTTCTCTAAGTTTCCAACATCAAATGAATGAGACTATCAACTAATCATATTGTCTTCCTTTTTTTGATGTTACTTCTTCTACTTGGAGATTACTCCAAAGAAATTTAACTAAAATGATCTTTTTTATTTATAACTTCTTTGGTCGAGTAATCAAGAATTCAAACCGGTTGCTTAATATACTCCAATGGCGGTCAAATTTTGATTTCTTCTGGTTGTGCCACTTGAGAAGGATCTCTTAAGCACTTTGCATTGATACACGAAACACATTGTGCACTCTAGACACAAAGAATGGTAGATTTATTTCATACACTCTTCCTCCAACTTTCTTCTTAGTAATAAAAGAGTCGATAAACCTTGGGCTGAGTGTGCCCTTTCTTCTGAATGTTACTACTACTTTAAACATGGAAACCTTAAAAAATACTTCATTCCCATAATTAGACTCTTACTCATTTCTTCGTTGATCAGCATAACTCTTTTGTGAGCTTTGAGATATTTTTATTTTATCCCTCATTACCTTCACCTAATTCACTATTTGCTAAATGATCTTGCCCCAATATCTTTGCTTCTCCCACCTTATTCCAACATTAAAGACATCAAAACTTTGGACCATATCGAGCTTTATAGGGTGCCATATCGATTGTAGCTTGATAACTAATATTGTAGGAGAATGGTATTAATGACAAACATCTTGCTTTATGTAGTATTAAACTCAAGTACACATGCTCTTAACATATCCTATAATTTTTGGATGGTTCTCTCTCTTTTCCTATTAGTTTGTGGATTAAATGTGATACTGAAATTCAATTTTGTACGAATTGATTTATGTACTTCTCCAAAAAAATTGATATAAATCTTGAATCTTGATCTGACACAATAGATACTGCTACTCCATGCAATTTTACTATCTCTAGTACTGAGATTTCAACATATTGATGTGGTGAGAACGTCATCTTCACTGGTAGAAAATAGGTAGATTTTGTTAAGCAATCTACTATTAACCATATGCCACCATGTCCTCTCGTAGTTTTTCGTAATCCAAAACACAATACATCGAAATATGTTTCCACTTCAACTGTAGCATAGGTAAGGATTGGAGAGTTTCAACATGATGTTTGTGCTCTATTCTTACTTGTTGGCAAATTAGACACAATTTAACATAATTTGCGAAGTCTTATTTCAAATTTGGCCAACAAAATTGTAACTTCAAATCTTGATACATTTTTGTAGTTCTAGGATTTATCGAGAATGTAGATAAATGTGCTTCATATAACACCTTTCTTAGTAAATTTTAATCATGTGGAATATACCATTGTTTTCTAAATTTTAAGATACCATCTTCTAAATAATAAATTTGGAAGATTCTTGAAGATCCATTTTTTATTTATAATCCAAATACCTTGGATTCTTTCTATTGTTCATCTTTGATCTCATCCACAAGTGTTGGTCCAACCGTTAATCAAGCCATCTTACTTGTCACTTCCGCTATAAGCTTCGCACTGAATCTTTTGATCTCTTTCTGCCCCGGGTCCTCTACGTCCCTCTCTCTTTCTCCCTCCCTCCACCTCTCACCCTCTCTCGTGCATTGTCTCTCTCCCTCCCTCACTTTCTTTCTCCTCCTCTCCCTCTATCTCTCTTACCCTCCCTCTCCCTCTCCTTTTCCATTTCTCCTTATTAATCTTTGTATCTCCCTCACTCTCTCTCTCCCTCTCTCTTTCTCTCTCCTAATCTTTGTCTCTCCCTTGCTCTCACTCTCTCTTTCTCCACCTCTCTCTTCTTATTTCCCCTCTCTTTTTTTTCTCTCTCTCTCTTTCTCCTGCTCTCCCTTCCTCTCATTCTCTCTCTCTTAGTCTCTCTTTCTCCTTTTATTTCATCTCTCTCTATCTCTCTCCCTCTCTCTATCTCTCACCCTCTTTCCCTCTCTCTATCTCTCTCCCTCTCGACCTCTCTTCCTCTCTCTATCCCATACACACTCTTGCTCTCTTTTTTTCTTCCCCGTGGTCTTTTTTGTAGTCTTTCTCATTATCCCTCTCTCTATCTCTCTCTCTCTCCCTATTTTCATCTATCTTTCTCCCTTCCTCTCTTTATCCTTCCCTCATTGTCCCTCACTGTCTCTCCCTTTCTTTCTCTTTGTCTTCATCTCTGTATCTCTTTCCCTTCCTCTCTTTTCCTATCTCTCCCTCCCTCTCCCTGCTTCTTTCTTTCTATTACTCTTTATCCTCATAATATTTCTCTCTCTAACCCACTCTCTCTTTCTCCCTTTGTTTATGTCTCTTTCTTTCTCCCTTTCTTCTTTTTCTGTGTCCCTCTCTCCCTCTCTCCATTTTACCTATCTCTCTCTCTTGCTGCATCTCTCTTCCAGGGTTTAAGGGTTCAGGGTTCAAGAGTTTTAGGGGTTCCAATATTTAAGCTTACGGGTTCAAGCTTCCAGGGTTCAAGATTCCAAGGTAGTGTGTTCCAAGATTCTAGGGTTCAGGGTCAAAATTTTGGGGTTCCATTGTTCCAAGGTTCAGGGTTCTAGGGTTTACAGTTATAGGGTTCGGAGTTCTAGGATTCAGTGTTTAGCATTCAAGGTTCAAAGGGTTCTAGATTCCAAGTTTTAGGGTTTAGGGTTCTAGGGTTTAGGGTTCAAGGATTCTATGGTTCTAAGGTTTTTAGGAGTTCTAGGGTCTAAGGTTCAGGATTCAAAGGTTCAGGGTTTAGAGTTTCAGGATTTTAGGATTCAAGGTTACGTGTTTATAGTTCAGGGTTCATAGTTCAAGGTTCAGGGTTGTAGGGTTCAAGAAATCAAATTTTTCAATGTTCAGGGCTTAGGATTCCAAGATTTAGGGTTCCAAGGTTCAGGGTTAATAGCTCTAGGACTCTGGGTTCTGTGATTTAGGGTTCCATGGCTTGGGGGTTTAAGGGTTCAATGTTTAGGGTTTAGGATTAAGCCCGAGCTCAGAATTTTTCTAATATGTTTGTTAATTTTGAAGGAAAATTAATTGAAGAATTATACATTTCTAAGCATACTTTGGAGGATCAAAAAAGGCCAAAACACATGATAATTTGGCATGGAGAAAAGGTGGATTTTCAACCAGAAAACAAGAGCTACGAAATCAAGCCCAAACCCAAACCCGACTGAAGTATCACGTTGCATGGCGAGTTGGAGTCCCATGCAAAAGTGATCAAGGGTTCCACGACTCAACTCACAAGAATTTACATGGATTGAAGGGATTTTATTGCATTTTTAGCTTAATTTTTACGTGAATTTTATGTTGGATATTTAGAGAACCCGAGAGGGTTTCTCGACTAGGTTTTATTTTGTTTATTTTTGCATGCTTGCATGGGGTTTTGCATGAGGAATATTTGGCTAAGAGAAGGGTATTTTGGGTCAAGGAAGAAGGGAAAATTGGCTGAGGAGATTCAAGATCACGTGGCTTTCACATTCTTGCAATCTCATTTGTCAAATTTTCCCTCATTTATTTCAATTTCAAGCATGCAAGTTGCATGCCTTGGCCCTCAATTTTCCCTTTCTTTTTCCCACTCTTCTCAGCAGATAAAACCTCTTCCATTGCATGATTTTAAAGCATAATTTGGAATTTGAATTTAAGAAGCTTTTAGCTCTCTCCCTTTTCGGGCATCTTCCAGTTTCAGCCGATAAGCGGAATTCCTCTGGCCACCGTTGGTTCTTCAAAGGTTCCCTCCTTCGAGCTGGGGTTCTCTTTTTGCTTCAAAGTCTCTAGCCTTCCTCAAGGTCATAGGGTAAGCTTGAAGTTCATAAGCTCCTTCTTTCATCGTTGATTTTGTTTGATATTTCATTTCTTCCGCCGGTTGTCGATTTCCGGCCACCGCTGGGCATTGTTACTGTTGCATTACATTCCGATAGATCAATCTACGAGATTTCCTTCATTTTTTGAGGACTATCACCTATCTTCTTTCCAGAGTTCCACTCAAATTTTCAGCCTAAAACTCAATCTTATCATCGAGTTATTGCTGTCAAAATTCCAGTCCCGATTCTGGAATTATTGGATTATCGTTTTCCATATAACCTAACCTGATCCTCCCACTTCCTAAATATAAACCCCCTCAATTCTATGTCATTTGGTATAAGAGACACAAATCCCTCCCCACCTTCCTCTTTACCTCTGTTTTTGTGTGATTTTAGGTTTGAAGGATGACCACAATGAGTGGTTCCCATTACAAACAAAACCGGGATCCGATTGATCCTATCTTCCCAGTTAGTCCATCTTATCCACATCCGAATCCAAATCTTCCTGAATCCAGCCTTCAAGGACAAATTGATGAGCTCAATAAAATATTTGATACGGTGTTACAAAAGTTGGAGCACATTTCTCCTTCTTTGAGGACTACTCTGAACCAACCACCAAGGAGAAGGCCGAATCACGGCTCGAGAAGATCTCGAGAGTTTAAGTCTGAAGAGTCGGATGATGAAGAATATTGTTTGCATGATCTCAACTCCAGAGATGATGATATGAGGCTTATTAAGGTATCCATTCCTCCTTTCAATGGATCTTGCAATGGTGATTTGTTTATTGAGTGGATGGAGAAAGTTGACAAGATCTTTGAATGCTATAACTATTTTGAGAAGTTTAAATTACAACTTGTTTCATTGGAACTTACGGGATATGCAAGTCTATGGTGGGATAGTTTGAAAATTCAGAGAAAACGTGATGGTGAAGAGAGTATTAATAGTTGGAAAATGATGAAATCAATTATGAGGAGAAGATTTGTACCGGCTCATTACAGACAAGAGCTATTTCTTCAATTACAATCTCTTAAGCAAGAATCTCTCTCGGTGGAGGAATATCTTACCGAATTTGAGACTCTCTGAATTAGATGTGATTTACAAGAACCAGAAGAACAAATTATAGCTCGGTTTATAAGAGGTTTACACTAAGACATTAGTGATATTGTGGAGTTGTAATCGATCGACTCTATGGATTCGGTTATTCAAATGGCCTTGAAAGTGAAGAGGTAAATGAAAAGAAAGGGCAAGGGAATGCTGAGTCAAGCAAGTCCTAAGGCTATTACTACTTTTACAAAGGTGGAGAACAAGATTCCTTTCGTTCAACCTTGGCTGCAAAAGAAGGATAGTGAGCCTAAACCGATGGAAGAAAATAACCAGACTCGAACACGTTAGATTAAGTGTTTTAAGGGCCTTGGTCTCGGGCATATTGCATCCCAATGCCCTAACAAACGTGTGATGGTTATTATAGAGGAAAAAAATGAAGTTTTCAGTGAAGATGAAGCGAAGGAAAAATCAGATATGAGTTTGGAATCTGAAGGAGAAGAATGCCGAGAACAAGAAGGCCCCTTATTATTAGTTATCCGAAGGTTACTTGCCACTCAAAGCGAACAAGAGGAACTCCAAAGAGAAAGTTTATTCCATAGTAGATGTCTTATCCAAGATAAGATATGCTCAATTATTATTGATGGTGGAAGTTGTGTTAATGTGGCTTCCCGAGAGTTAATTGACAAACTCGGAATAGAAACTATATTTCACCCGAAGCCTTTTAAATTACGTTGGATAAATGATAAGGAAGACCTCAAGGTTACCAAGCAAGCGTGCATCAAATTCTCTATTTGAAGCTACAAGGATCAAGTGATGTGTGATATGGTTACCATGAGTTCAAGCCATTTGTTACTCGGGAGACCATGGCAATTCGATCAGAAGGTTATGCACGATGGTTTTACAAACCAATATTCTTTTAAGTTCGGTGGACGATCTATCAAGCTAGTTACCCTTGAACCCGAACAAGTGGCCAATGAAAAGATCACGAGGAAGGATAATTTATCTAAGAATAATTTAATTATGATCAAGGAGGGATCTGTGCCTACTCAAGAAGGAACAATCGTGATAAAGGATCAAAAGGTCATATGTGTTTTGATTTCCAAAACACTCTGAAGGTGGTTAGTCTCTCTACCCGAACTTTTTACTAATTACTTTGTTTATGATTGGATGACGGCAATCTACAAATTTGAATTTAGCTCAAGGAAGAAGAATTATGAACTTCTTAAAATGGAGAACCATTCAATCAATGGTGGGCCATTTGGCAATTCTAGTAAAGGAGTCTACGGATCAATCATCAAAAGAACCAAGGTGAAGGAGGTAGTTAACGATGATCATTGGATAAGGTTCTTGGAAGCCTTAATGAAATAATTCCATCAAATATATTTACTTCGGAATGTGTAAGAGGCGTTTAAAAAGACAGCTAAGTGCACCCACCATGATTGGTTAGTAATCCCGTCCTTGCTAACTGTTTATTGCAGACTTGTTACGGTACTTATGCATAGTTGGTCCCATGAATACTTAGAAGGATACATTGTTGAATATATTGGAAACACTATGGTTTATAATGGGGATAATGAAACTCATGTTTATTTAGTTATTCGGTGGTATAGTACAAACCGGATTGTTGAATTGTTTAGTCGTGGAAAGAATGATGTTGTCGTGAAGGGCATTGAATCTTATGACTCAAAATTAGAAGTCGTTCAAAGTTGGCACACTCTTAAGGCGGTCTTAAGCCTCAAGAATTTTTTGGATAAGGTAGTCGGCCCAAGAGCATGCAAGTTCAATTTACCCAGAAATTATGGAATTTCGGCAACATTTAATGTTCAAGATCTTTCTCCCTTTGCTGAATTTGATGAAGATGAACAAAAGGGAGATGAATTCCAATTGGATTTGAGGTCAAATCCTCATGAACCCTAGGAGAATGACATGCCGTGGTTTGGCATGCTAATTGGAGCAATCACCCAAGCCCGAGCTTGGAATTTTTCTAATATGTTTCTTAATTTTGCATGAAAATTAACTGAAGAATTATACATTTCTAAGCCAATTTTGGAGGATCAAACAAGGCCAAAACACATGATAATTTGTCATGGAGAAAAGGTGGATTTTAAACTAGAAAATGAGAGCTCCGGAATCAAGACCGAACCCGAACCCGATTGAAGTATCACGTTGCATGGCAATTGGAGTCCCATGCAAAAGTGATCGGGTTCCACGACTCAACTCACAAGCATTTACATGGATTGAAGGGATTTTATCACATTTTTAGCTTAATTTTTACGTGAAGTTTATGTTGGATATTTGGAGAACCCGAGAGGGTTTCTCGACTAGGTTTTATTTTGTTTATTTTTGCATGCTTGCATGGGGTTTTGCATGAGGAATATTTGGCTAAGAGAAGGGTATTTTGGGTCAAGGAAGAAGGAAAAATTTGCTGAGGAGATTCAAGATCACGTGGGTTTCACATTCTTGCAATCTCATTGGTCAAATTTTCCCTCCTTTATTTCAATTTTCAGTGCATGTTGCATGCCTTTGGCCCTCAATTTTCCCTCCCTTTTTCACACTCTTCTTAGCAGATAAAACCTCCCCCATTGCATGATTGTAAAGCAGAATTTTGAATTTGAATTCAAAAAGCCTTTAGCTCTCTCCCTTTTCTGGCATCTTCCAATTTTAGCGTGGGTTCTTCAAGGGTTCCCTCCTCTGATCTGGGGTTCTCTTTTTGGTTCAAAGTCTCCCGCCTTCCTCGAGGTCATAGGGTGAGCTTGAAGTCCATAAGCTCCTTCTTCCATTGTTGATTTCATTTGATATTTCATTTCTTCTGCCGGTTGTCAATTTCCGGCCACCGCTGAGCATTGTTACTGTTGCATTACATTCAAATCGATCCATCAATGATATTTCCTTTAATTTTGGAGGACTATTACCTATCTTCTTCCCAAAGTTCCACTCAAATTTTCAGCTTGAAAGTTGATCATATCGTTGACTTATCGCCGTCCAAATTCAAGTCCCGATTATGGAATTATCGGATTATCATTTTTCATATAACCTAACCCGATCCTCCCACTTCCTAAATCTAAACCCCCTCCATTTCAATTCAGGTTCAAGGTTCAAGGGTTTAAGCATTTTAGGGTTTCAGAGTTCTAGGGTTTAGGGTTCAGGGTTCATGGTACCAATGTTCACGGTTCAGTGTTCCAGGGTTCCAGAGTTCCAAGGTTCTAATGTTCAGGGTTCAAGGTTCAAAGTTCTAAGGTTGAAGGTTTCAAGGTTCAATGGTTATAGGGTTCCAGGTTTAAGGATTCAATGGGTAGGGTTCTAAGGTTAGTGTTCCAGGGTACAAGTTTCAAGATTCATAGTTATAGGATTCAGATTTTGAGGGTTAGGATTTTAAGGTTTGAGGGTTCAATGATTAAGATTTTGGTGTTTACGCTTCAAGGTTATAGGGTTCCAGTGTTCAAGGTTTAAGGGTTCAAGGATTTCAGGGTTCTAAGGTTCTAGGGTTTTAGGGTTCTAGGGTTCGAAGCTTAAGGGTTTGTTGTTCGAAGTTTCAAGGTTCAAGGTTCTAGGGTTCATGGTTCAAGTTTCTATGGTTCAAGGGTTCCAGGGTTCAAGGTTCTGGGGTTGAGGGTAATGGATTCAATGGTTAGAGTTTTAAGTTTCAAGGTTCCAGGGTTCCAGGTTCGAGGTTCCAGAATTCTAGTTTCAAGGTTCAGAGTTCCAAGGTTCATGGTTCAGGGTTCATGGTTTCAAGGTTTAGGTTTCGATGTTACAATGTTCTAGAGTTTAAGGGTTTAGGGTTCAAGATTCAACGGTTTAAGGTCCAATGGTTTAAGGGTTCTAGGGTTTTATAAGATTCTAGGTTGCAGGGTTCATGGTTTAAGGGTTTAGAGTTCAGAGTTCTAAGGTTTGAGGGTTGCAAAATTCACTGTTACGTGTTATGGGTTTCCGGGTTTAGGGTTCTGGGTTTAGCATTTAGGGTTCTAGGGTTCAAAGGTTCCATGGTTTAGGGTTAAAGGTTCAAGGTTCCAAAGTTTAGGGTTGCATGGTTCAAGGCTCATAGTTCTAGGATACAAGGTTCCATGATTAAAGGTTATAGGGTTTAGGGTTGCAGGGTTCAAGGTCATGGATTTAAGGGTTTCAAGGTTCTAGGGCTTAGGGTTTAGGTCTCCGATGTTCAGGGTTCAGAGGGTTTAGTGTTAAAAGTTCCAAGGTTCAGAGTTAAGAGTTTCAGAGTTCCAGGGTGCTAGGGTTAAGGGTTTAAGTCAAGGATTCAAAGGTTCTAGGGTTACTGGGTTCAAAATTCAGGGTTCTAGGGTTACAGGGTACAAGGTTCAACGTTCTAAAGTTCTATGGTTCAGGGTTTATGCTTTGAAAGTTTAGGGTTCCAGGGTTCAGCATTCGGAGTTTTAGGGTTGAGGGTTCCAGGGTCAATAGTTCTGAGTTCTAGGCTACCCAGGTTTGAGGGTTCCAAGGTTCGAGGGTTCAAGGTTGAAGGGTTCAAATATCAAGGGTTAAAGGTTTAACGGTTTATTGGTTCTTGGGTTTTTGTAGGGTTGCAGAGCCAAGGGTTCAAGGCTCAAGGGTTGGTGGTTCCAGAGTTCCAGGGTTCAAGGGTTCACAGTTACATGGTAAGGGTTCCAGGTTTTAACATTTCGGGGTTCGGTGTTTCAAAGTTTGGGGTTCAAAGTGTTAGGGTTATGGGGTTCATGATTTAGGGTTCTAGGGTTGAGGGTTGAGGGTTCAAAGAGTTCTAGGTTCCAGGGTTCAGTGTTTCAAGGTTTAGGGTTTAAGATTCATGGGTTCTATGATTTTGTAGGGTTCTAAGATCCTAGGTTTAGGGTTCAAGGATTTAGGGTTCAGATATCCAGAGTTTGAGAATCCTCGATTAAGAGTTTCAAGAGTTCTAGGGTTTAAGGGTTTGAGGGTGCTAGGGTTAAGGGTTTAGAGTTAAAGATTCCAAGGTTTTAGGGTTCCTCGGTTAATGATTCTGGGTTCCATGGTTACAGGGAGCATGGTTAAAGGTTCAATGTTTAAGAGTTCTAGGGTATAGGGATTAGGCTTCCAAGGTTTAGGGTTTAAGGGTTCAGCGTTCAGGGTTCTAGAATTCTTCAAGGGTTAACGGTTCAGAGTTCTAGGGTTCCAGGGTTCAGAGTTCAAGGTTCAAGCTTCAAAGTTCAAGGTTCAAGGTTCAACGGTTCAAGGGTTTTAGGATTTGGTAAGGTTGTAGGGTCAACGATTCAGGGTTCACAGGTTCATGGGTTTAGAGTTCTAGGGTTCATTGTTCTAGGGTTCTACGTTTTAGGGGTAAGGTTCAAAGTTCCAATGTTCAACGTTCCAGGGTTCAGGGTTCTAGGTTTTAGGACTTAGGGTTCAAAGGTTATATAGGATTCAAGTGTTCAGGGTTAAGAATTCATCATTCAGGGTTCTATGGTTTAAGGTACCAAGGTTCATCGATCCAAAGTTAAGGGTTCATGGTTTGAAAGTTAAAAATTCAAGGTTAAAAAGTTTTGAGTTTCAGGGTTCATGGTTCCAAGGTTCAAATTTTTGGGTTTTAGGGTTATAAGGTTCTACGGTTCAGCGACTAGGGTTTAAGATTCCAAGGTTCTAGTGTTCTAGGGTTCAAGGTTCTAGAGTTCTAGGGTTCAGTGTTAGGCTTCCAAGATTCAGAGTTCCAATGATCAGCATTTAGAGTTCTCAAGTTCAAAGTTAAGAGTTCAGAGTTCCAGTGTTACAAGGTTCAAGTTTCAAGGTTTAGGGTTTCAGGGTTTAGGGTTCCACGGTCTATGGTTTAGGGTTCCAAGGGTCCTGGATACAAGGGTTTAGGTTTCAAGGTTCCAAGGTTAAGGATGCTAGGGTTAAAAGTTTAGGGTTCTAGGGTTTAAGAGGTTTTAGAGTAAAAAAATTAGGGTTCAGGGGTTAAAAGTTTGAGGGTTCAAGGTCTAGGATTCAAGGATTACAAGGTTCCAAGGTTAAACATTTCAAGATTCAGGGTTCATGGATCATGGGTTCAGTGTTCAAGGTTTAGGGTTTAATGGTGTTGTGTTCATCGTTTAAGGTTCAGGATTCCAAGGTCAAAGGTTCTAGGCTTCAAGGTTCAAGATCCTAGTTTTCAGGGTTCCAGGGTTAATTTTTTAGGGTTCTAGGATTGAGGGGTTCAGGATTATGGTTCCATGATTCCATGGTTAAGGGTTCAGGATTAATGGTTCCAGAGTTCCATGGTTAAGTGTTAAAAGGTTTCGTGGTTTTGAGTTTAGGATTCTTGGGTTCCAAGGATTAAGGGATCAGGGGTTCGGGGCCAAAGTTCAGGGTTCCAGTATTAAAGGTTCTAACGTTCAGGGTTTAGGGTTCTAGTGTTTCAAGTTCTAAGGTTTTGGGTTACAGAATTCCATGGTTCAAAGTCCAAGATACAAGGGTTTGGGGTTTAGGGTTCCAAGGTTCAACGTTGAGGATTTAGGTGTTCATGGTTTCAATGTTTATGGTTCTGGGTTCTAGGATTCCAAGTTTTAAGGTCAAGGATACAAGAGTTCATGGTATGGTTTCAAAGGTTAAGGTTCTCGTGTTCAAGGTTTATGGTTCTACATTCAAGGGTTTCACAATTAGAAGTTAAGGAGTTCGAGTTAAAGAGTTCTAGGATTTAGGGTTTAGACTTCCAAGGTGGAGGGTTCCAGGGTTTATTCAAGGGTTCTAAGGTTTAGGGTTCTAGGGTTCCAAGGTTCCAGGGTTCCAAGGTTCAGGGTTCCAAGGTCTAGGATTCTGAGTTCCAAGATTCTAGGGTTCAAGGTCTTGGATACAAGAGTTCAAGGTTCAAGGTTCAGAGTTCTAAGGTACAGGGTTCCAGGTTTCAAGGTGTAAGGTTCTAGGGTTCTAGGTTTGCAGGGTTTAATGTTCTGTGTTTTAGGATTCCAAGGTTTAGAGTTTAGTATATAAGGGTTCAGGGTAAATGATACAAAGGTTTAGGGTTCAGGGTTCCAAGGTTTAGGGTTCCAGGGTTCAAAGTTTAGGTTTCTAAGGTCCAAGGGTTTCATGGTTCAAAGTTCAGGGTTCAAGGTTCAACGGGGTTCTAGGGTAAAAAATTTAAGGTTTAGGTTCTAGAGTTCTAGGGTTTAGCGGTTACGAGTTAAGGGTTCTATGGTTCAAGATTTCATGGTTGAGGGTTCTAGGGTTAGGGTTCCATGGTTCAGTGTCTAGGGTTTAGGATTCCTCGGTTCAACATTATGAGGTTGTTTAGAGTTCAAAGTTCTATTGTTCAAGGGTTTTAAGATTTGAAGTTTGAAGTTCAAGGTTCTTGGGGTTTTAGGATACAAAGTTCAGGGTTCAAGGTTTTAGGTTTCAAGGTTCAAGGGTTTATGGTTCAAGATTCAAAGATTCAGAGCTTCGAGGGTTTAAGGTTCATGATTCAAGCTTCTAGGATTCGGGGTTCACGGGTTCTTGTGTTCTAGGTCCAAGGTTCCAAAGTTTGAGATTCAATGTTAAGGGTTCAAGGTTCAGGGTTCCAAGGTTTAGGATTCATGGGTTCAGAGTTTAGGTTTCTATGGTTCAAGGGTTTCATGGTTTGAAGTTCAAGATTTAAGGTCCAAGGGATTCTAGGGTCCAATACTCAGGGTTCAAGTTCCAAAGTTCTAGGGTTCTAGGGTTAAGGGTTACGGTTTCAGGGTTCCATGATTCAAGATTTTGGGGTTCAGGGTTCAAGGTACAGGGTTCAAGGTACAAGGTTCAAGGTTTAGAGTTTTGGGTTACAATGTTCAGGTTCCCAATGTTCATGATTCAAGGTTCTAGGGTTCAGGGTTCAAGGGTTTCTAGGTTCTAGGGTTCAGGGTTAAGGATTCTAGGGTTCATGGTTCAATGGTTTAGGGTTAAACGGTTCAACACTTCTAGTTTTTTGTAGGGTTCCAAGGTCAAGGTTCTAGTTTCAGGGTTCAAGAGTTTGAGGGTTCCAAGGTTTAGGGTTTTATTTTCAAGTTTTTATGGTTTAGAGTTACATTTTTAGGGTTTTCAGTTTCAAGGTTCTGGGTTTAGTGTTGAGGATTACAGAGTCTAAAGTTTTCACGATTCAAGGTTCAAGGTTAATAGTTATAGAGTTTAGGGTTCTAGGGTTAAGGGCTTAGGGTTCAAAGGTTAAAGGGTTCTAAGATTCATCGTTAAGAATCAGTAGTCAAGGTTCTTTTGTTTTATGGTTTAAGGTTCCAAAGTCCAAGGTTCCGAGGTTCAAAGTTCCAAAGTTTAGGGTTTAAGGTTTTAAAGTTTAAGGTTTTGAGGTTATAGGGTTTTGAGTAAGGTTCAAAGTTTAGGGTTTTAGGTTTCCAGGGTGCTAGGGTTTAACAATTAGGTTTTAGGGTTCCAAGATTCTAGGGTTCTAGGGTTCAAGGTTTAGGGTTCCAAGGTTCACGGTTAGAGGTTCCAAAGTTTTAGGGTTTAGGATTTATGCTTGGAAGGTTTAGGGTTCTAAGGATCAATGTTTAGGGTTCAATGTTAAGAGTTCAGAGTTCAAGGGTTGTAGGGTTCCAGGGTCCAGAGTTCTTGGGTTCAAGGTTTCAAGGTTCAAGGGTCTAGGGTTCTCGGTTAGATTCCATGGTGAGATTCCAGGATAAAAGGGTTCAAAGTTTTAGGGTAACAAGGTTTAGGGTTCTAGGGTTCAAGAATTAGGGTTCTAGGGGTTCTAGGGTCCAAAATTCAAAGTTCAGGTGTTCAAGGTTTAAGAGATCACGGTTTATGATTCAAGAGTTTCAGGGTTCTAGGATTTAGAATTTCAAGATTTAGGGTTCATGGTTTAGGGTTCCAAGGTTTAGGGTTAAAGATTCCAAGGTTCAGGGTCCATGGTTTAAGGTTCAGGGTTCCAAGGTCAAGGTTTGCAGGGATAAAGGTTAAAGATTCTAGGGTTTGGGGTTTCAGGGTTCTAGGGTTCCAAGATTTAGAGTTTCAAATTGACAGGGGTCAGAGTTCCATGGTTTTAGGTTAAGGATTCAGAAGTTCCAAGGTTAGGGGTTTTGGGTTTAGGGTTCCAGGGTTCCAAGATTCAGGGTTTGGGGTTTAGGTTTTAGGGTTTTAGGGTCTAAGGTTTTGGGTGCTTGGATTCGAGGGTTTAATGTCAAGCATAAAAGGGTTAAAGGTTCAGAGTTCCAAGATTTCAGGTTCTAGGGTTCCGGGTTCAGGTTCTAGGGTTCAAGGGTTCTGGGGTTCAGTGCTTAAAGGTTCATGGTTTAGGGTCTAGGATTTGGGGTTTCAAGGTCCAGGGTATAAGGTATAATGGTTCAGGGTTCCAAGGTTCAAAATTCGAGGTTCAAGATTCAGGGTTCTTTTGTTCAAGATTTTTAGGGTCTAGGGTTATGGGTGTTAGGATTTCAGGGGTTAGAGTTCATAATACAATTGTTCAAGTTACGAGGTTTTGAGTTCCAGTGTTCAAAGTTAGGGTTCTTGGGTTCAAGCGTTTCAAGGTTCAAAGTTCATGGTTTAGGGTTCGGGGGGGAGGTTTTAGGGTAAAAAATTCAGGGGTTCAAGTTCCAGAGTTCTAGGATTTAGGGTTTATGCTTCGAAGGTTCAGGGTTCCAGCGTTCAAGGTTTAGGTTTTATGCTTTGAAGGATAACAGTTTAGAGTTCCAGGATTCCAAGGTTCAAGGTTTAAGGTTCTAGGGTCTAGGGTTCCAAGGTTCATAGTTCACAGTTTTAAGGTTTAGCGTTCAAGATTCAAGGTTCAAGATTCCAGGGTTCCAAGGCTTCATGGTTAGGAATTCGGGGTTTAGGATTTGACACGGAATGGAGGGAGTTTAGTTTTAGGAAGTGGGAGAATCGGGTTAGATTAAATGGAAAACAATAATCCGATAATTCTAGAATCGGGACTAGAATTTGGACGGCGATAACTTGACGATGAGATCAAGTTTATGGCTGAAATTTTGAGTGAAATTGTGGGAAGAAGATAGATGATATTCCGCCAAAAATAAAGAAAATCACGTGGATGGATCGCTCGGAATGCAATGGAACATTAACGGTGGTCAGCGGTGGCCGAAAATTGATAACCGGCGGAATAAATGAAATATCAAATGAAAACAACGATGGAAGAAGGAGCTTACGGACTTCAAGCTCACCATATGACCTTGAGGAAGCCTGGAGACTTTGAAGCAAGAAGAGATCTCCAGCTCGGAAGGAGAAATCTTGAAGAGAACTACGGTGGCCAGAGTAATTCCGGCTGCTGGCTGAAATTGAAAATTTCCCGAGAAGGTGACATGATATGGAGGGCCCAAAAATTCTCTTGCCATCAATGTTTATCTAATGTGTTTTCTAATTTTGTAGCTCCTTATATCATTGAAGAATTCAACCTTGTTCAACTCCAATTCTTTCCTTTGAATTCAAAGCATGGAGGTCGGGTGGAAGAAGGAGTCGAAGACCCCATGCTAGTGGTCCAAGCAATAAAGCATGGGTACAACAATTTGATCCGGCACAACTTGACCTCCGAAGCTTGCTCCACCAATTTGACAACCGGCCTGCCCTCGGATTAAGACAACATTTTCATATGAAATGTAGTCGATCCTTCAAGGTTTCTAAAGAGTGGTAGAACGTTCAAATTGGACACCGTTTGCTTTGTGAAACGATGCAATCACAAAGAGCCCAGGAAGAGCCTTCCACGATCGGTTTTGCCTAATCCACGTCATAAAGCCTTTGGGAAAATTGAAGAATAAAAAGTTAGCTAATTATCATTTGGGAAGATATTTAGGACATTTCCTTGGAGCCTAATAAGCTGGAGGAGGACTGTAGGAAGAGCGTCCCATGAAGGCTTCTCATTGGTCCATCTTTCAAGTCATGAGTTGGTGTTCTTGGAGATGATCTAGGCTATCCCATGAAGTGAAGTCCAATATCTGTTGTTCTTTGTTTTCGATCATACCCTATCCCGCATTCATCCCATCCCCATAAATCCAAAACCCTACGTGAGAATCTTTTCAATTTTGGAAGATCTCTCATACATTCATCTATCAAAAAATCTCAAACGTTCAGCCCCTAACTCATTCCCGTTGCCGATTTACATTCGTCCAAAGTTCACCGTATTTTCTTGGTTATTCCTAGAAAAACCCTAATTTTCTATGACCACCTTCGGTTACTCATTCCCGCATATCTTTTATTGCATTCGTGGGGATCTCTTAAAATTTTGAGGATCATTTTATACCTTATTTATCTGAAATCCCTCCAAATTTTAGATCAAGAACCACTACCGTTTTTATGATATTACCTCCACAACCTCACTGAGTATCTGTCCGACCACCTCTTTGCCCATTATTATTCCTGATTCTATATCTCCTGATTTACATGTGACAATTCTCTAAAATTTTGATGATTCTCTCTTCATTTATTTTTTTGCCTCTCCTCAAAATTTTAGCTCCAGAATCACTAGTAATCGCCAGATCTCTGCCTTCCCTTATAAACTCCCTTCCCTGATTTTTCGGGATCTTTCACTCCTTAACCGAGTTGGTAATTTTCCCGCTTATTCCATTCCTATTTCGTCTCAGAAGGGAGAGCTAAGAAGCTTCTTTAATTTAAATTCAAAATTATCCTTACAATCACGCAATGAGGGAGGTTTTATCTTCTGAGAAAAGTGGGAAAAAGAAAGGGAAAATTGAGGGCCAAAGGCATGCAACTTGCATGCTGGAAATTGAAATAAATGAGGGAAAATTGGACCAATGAAATTGCAAGAATGTGAAAGCCACGTGATCTTCAATCTCCTCAGCCAATTTTCCCTTCTTCCTTAGCCCAAAATTCCCTTCTCTTAGCCTAAAATTCCTCATGCAAAACCCCATGCAAGCATGCAAAAATAAACAAAATAAAACCTAGCCGAGAAACCCTCTCGGGTTCACCAAATATCCACTATAAAATTCACGTAAAAATTAAGCTAAAAATGCGATAAAATTCCTTGAATCCATGTAAATGCTGGAGAGTTGAGTCGTGGAACCCTTGATCACTTTTTCATGGGACTCCAACTCGCCATGCTACGTGGTACTTCAACCGGGTTTTGGTTCGGGCTTGATTCTGTAGCTCTCGGTTTTTGGTTGAAAATCCATCTTTTCGCCATGCCAAATTATCATGTGTTTTGGCCTTGTTTGATCCTACAAAGTTGGCTTAGAAATGTATAATTCTTCAATTAATTTTCTTGCAAAATTAACAAACATATTAGAAAAAATCCGAGCTCAGGCTCGGGTGATTGCTCTGCTTGGCATGTCGATCCGTGGCATGTCATCCTCCCCGGGTTCTTGAGGATTTGACCTCAAATCCAAAGGGAATTCATCTCCATTTTGTTCATCTTCATCAAATCCAGCAAAGGGAGAAGGATCTCGAACATTAAATGTGGCTGAAATTCCATAATNAAAATCCGTGGCATGTCGATCCGTGGCATGTCATCCTCCCCGGGTTCTTGAGGATTTGACCTCAAATCCAAAGGGAATTCATCTCCATTTTGTTCATCTTCATCAAATCCAGCAAAGGGAGAAGGATCTCGAACATTAAATGTGGCTGAAATTCCATAATTTCCGAGTAACTCGAACTTACATGTTCTTGGGTCGATTACCTTATCAAAAAAATTCTCCGGGCTTAAGGCCACCTTAACAGTGTTCCAACTTTGAACCACTTCTAATTTTGAGTCATAAGATTTGATGTCTTTCACCACAACACCTTTCTTTCCATGGCAAAAATATCCAATAATCCGGTTTGTACTAAACAACCAAATAACTAGTTCAACACTAGTTTCATTATCCCAAATGTAAACCATAGTGTTCCCAATAAAATGAGCAAGGTATTCTTCTAATTATTCATGGGACCAAATATGCATAAGTACCGTAATATCTCTGGAGCAAATAGTTACAAAGGAAGGGATTACTAACCAATCATGATGGGTGCACATAGCTTTCTTTTTAAACGCCCCTTGCACATTATGAAGCAAATATATTCCATGGAAGTATTCTATTAAGGATTCCAAGAACCTCATCCAATGATCATAGTTAGCTACATCTTCCTCCTTGGTTCTTTTGATTAGTGGACC
>QAOC01004538.1:30726-43247 GCA_003255005.1 Begonia fuchsioides
AAAGGAATCTTGTTCTCCACCTTTGTATTAGGCTTAAAAGTAGTAATAGCCTTAGGACTTGCTCGACTCACTATTCCCTTGCCCTTTCTTTTCATTTGCCTCTCCACTTTCAAAGCCATTTGAATAACTGAATCCATAGAGTCGATCGATTGCAACTCCACAATATCACTAATGTCTAGGTGTAAACCTCCAATAAACCGAGCTATAATTTGTTCCTCTGGTTCTTGTAAGTCACATCTAATTCGGAGAGTCTCAAATTTGGTAAGATATTCTTCCACCGAGAGAGATTCTTGCTTAAGAGATTGTAATTGAAGAAATAGCTCTTGTTTGTAATGAGCTGGTACAAATCTTCTCCTCATAATTGATTTCATCATTTTCCAACTATTAATACTCTCTTCACCATCACGTCTTCTCTGAATTTTCAAACTATCCCACCATAGACTAGCATATCCCGTATGTTCCAATGAAACAAGTTGTAATTTAAACTTCTCAGAATAGTTATAGTATTCAAAGATCTTATCAACTTTCTCCATCCAATCAATAAATAAATAACCATTGCAAGATCCATTGAAAGGAGGAATGGATACCTTAATATGCCTCATATCATCATCTCTGGAGTTGAGATCATGAAAACAATATTCTTCATCATCTGTCTCTTCGGACTTAAACTCTCGAGATCTTCTCGAGCCGTGATTCGGCCTTCTCCTTGTTGGTTGGTTCGGAGTAGTTCTCAAAGAAGGAGAAATGTGCTCCGACTTTTGTAACACCGTATCAAATCTTTTATTGAGCTCATCAATTTGTCCTTGAAGGCTGGATTCAGGAAGATTTTGATTCGGATGTTGATAAGATGGACTAACCGGGTGGCTAGGATCAACCGGATCCCGGTTTGGTTTGTAATTGGAACCACTCCTTGTGGTCATCCTTCAAACTTAAAATCACACAAAAACAGAGGTAAATAGAAAGGTGGGGAGAGATTTATGGCTCTGATACCAAATGACACGGAATTGAGGGGGTTTAGATTTAGGAAGTGGGAGAATCATGTTAAGTTAAATGGAAAACGATAATCCGATAATTCAAAAATCGGGACTGGAATTTGGACGGCAATAACTCAATGATAAGATTGAGTTTCAGGATGAAAATTTGAGTGGAACTCTGGAAAGAAGATAGGTGATATTCCTTCAAAACTGAAGAAATCTCTTGGATGGATCGATCGAAATGTAATGCAACAGTAACAATGCTCAGCGGTGGCCGAAAATCGACAACCGGCGGAAGAAATGAAATATCAAACAAAATCAACGATGGAAGAAGGAGCTTATGAACTTCAAGCTCACCCTATGACCTTGAGGAAGGCTGGAGACTTTGAAGCAAGAAGAGATCTCCAGCTAGGAGGGAGAGAACCACGGTGGCCGAATGAATTCCGACTGCCGGCTGAAATTGGAAATTGCCTGAGAAGGGAGAGCTAAAAAGCTTCTTTAATTCAAATTCAAAATTATCTTTACAATCACGCAATGGGGGAGGTTTTATCTGCTGAGAAGAGTGGGAAAAAAGGAGGGAAAATTGAGGGCCAAAGGCATGCAACTTGCATGCTGGAAATTGAAATAAAGGGAAAATTGGACCAATGAAATTGCAAGAATGTGAAAGCCACGTGATCTTCAATCTCCTCAGCCAATTTTCCCTTCTTCCTTAGCCCAAAATATCCTTCTCTTAGCCAAAAATTCCTCATGCAAAACCCCATACAAGCATGCAAAAATAAACAAAATAAAACCTAGCCGAGAAACCCTCTCGGGTTCTCCAAATATCCAATGTAAAAATTAAGCTAAAAATGCGATAAAATTCCTTGAATCCATGTAAATGCTGGAGAGTTGAGTCGTGGAACTCTTGATCACTTTTGCATGGGACTCCAACTCGCCATGCAATGTGATACTTTAATCGGGTTCGTGTTCGGGCTTGATTCCAGAGCTCTCGTTTTCTGGTTTAAATTCCCCTTTTTGATCCTCCAAAGTTGGCTTAGAAATGTATAATTCTTCAATTAATTTTCCTGCAAAATTAACAAACATATTAGAAAAATTATGAGCTCAAGCTCGGGTGATTTCTTTGCTTGGCATGTAAATCCGTGGCATGTCAGGATTCTAGGGTTCCAATGTTCAGGGTTCTTGGGTTTATGGTTCTAGAGTTCATGATTTGGGGTTTAGGATTATATGGTTTTAGGGTCTAGGGTTCTGGGTTCAAGGATTCTAGGGTACAAGGTCTAGAATACAAGGGTCTAGGTTTATGATTCTAGTGTCCAAAATTAAGGGTTCACGATTCAAGAGTTCAGGGTTCAAGGGATCAAGGGTTCAAGGTTTAGGATTCAAGGATTCTAGGGTTCCAAGGTTTACAATTTAAGGATTCGTTGTTTCGGGGTTCATGGGTTTAGGATTCAAAGTTCAAGGGTTCCAGGGTTTAGGGTTAAGGGTTCCAAGGTTCTAGTGTTTAAGGTTCCGAATTTTAGGATTCTAGGGTTTGTGGTTCAGGGTTCCAGGGTTCGAGGTTTAGGGTTCCAAGGTTCAACGTTCAAAGGGTTCAAGAATTTTAGGGTTCTAGGGTCCAAGGTTTAGGGTTCTAGGTTTTAAGGTTCAAGGTTCCACAGGTCAACAGTCTAGGGTTTTGGGTTCCAAGGTTAAGGTTCTAGGTTTGAGAGTTTGGGGTTCATGGTTCAGAGTTCCAAGGTTCTAGGGTTAAGGGTTCAAGATTTTTAGGTCTCAATGGTCCATGCTAAAGGTATTAGTATTCAAGGTTTTGGATTTTAGGAATCTAGGATTCAGGGTTTCGGCTTCCCAGGTTCAGGCTTCTAGAATTCGGAATTTAGGGGTTGTTCTAGGGTTTAGGGATCTAGGTTCCAAGGTCAAGGGTTCTTGAGTTCTAGGATTCAAGCTTTATGATTCCAAGGTTCAAATTTCCATGATTCTTTGATTAGGATCATAGAGTTCAAGGGTTTTAGGGTTCATGATTCATGGTTCTAGGTTCCATAGTTCAGGGTTGACGGTTCATGGGTTTAGCTTTCAAGGGTTCAGAGTTTAGGATTTAATGGGTCCAGGATTCTTCGGTCCATTGTTCAGTGTTCAGTATTCTTAAGTTTAAAGCTTAGGGTTCCATGGTTCAGATCATAGGGTTCAAACATTTTCAGGGTTAATGGTTCAATATTTAGGATTCAAGGTTCCAGGGTTTAAGGTTTAAGATTCAAGATTCCAAGGTTAAAGGTTCAAGGTTCCTGGGTTTCAAAGTTCACAGTTAAGCATTCAAGGTTTATGGTTATGGGTTTTTAGGGTTCTAGGGTTTAGGGTTTCAAGATTCAAGGTTCTAGGGTTCCAGGGTTCCAGGGTCTAGGATTTCAAGGTTCAGAGTTCACGGTTCTAGGGTCTAGGATTGAGGGATCTAGTGTAACACCCGAGCCATTTAAGCACCTTAGTTATTATAAAAGTAAATTACGTTGTTAAATTTTGATAAGTGCATCATGAAGTATTGTTGGTAGTGTGTTAAAATATGCCTTTGAAAGGAATACTTAAAGAAATAAGAAGGTTAGAGTATGTGACAAGTGAGTGAAGTGTTGGAGGAGAAAATTTGGTGAAGCCACCTCATGCTTGCCTCTTCACCTCATGCTTGCCTCTCCACCTCATGCTTGCCTCTTCACCTCAGCTTGCCTCTCCACCTCATGCTTGCCTCTTCACCTCATGCTTGCCTCTCCACCTCATGCTTGCCCCTTCAACTCATGTTTACCTCTTCACCTTCAGCTGATATTTGATGCATGAAATTCCCATTATTAGCGCTAAATTCTCTTAAGTTTCGCATGAAGGGAAACACAAGGTTGAAGCTGAAGTTTAAAGTTTAGTGTGAGTGGTGCAAATTGAGTGTGTTTTATGAGTTTAAATAACAAGAAGGAGGAGCACGAAATTAGGGCTAAGGTATGATGTTAGTTGATTTAAGTGTTTTTCTATGCCCTATATTGAAGTTAAAAGAGTTCGAGTATGGTTTTGATTAATGGAAATGACATGAAAAATAAGGTGCTACCATGTCTATACAAAAGCAGGATTAATATGTCTGATTTTAAAGATATGGATTTTATAAAAAAATTTATTATGAAATTTAGTTTAAAGTCTTTTGATGAATTACAGTAGACACCTTAAGAGTTATTTTGGATACTTATTCATAAGAATTGGAGTTTGATAACTTAAGTTATGGCTGTTGTAATTTGGGAGAAAAACCGGGTAATTCGGGAAATTCTAATGTAAGCATATTTGTAATGTTAAGGTTGTTTGGAATCAAGTAAAGAAAGTGAAGGAAATAAGGAGTATTTTGCAGCTTGGAATTCAAGTAAGTGAATCTTGCATGCCTTTGGCCCTTCGGGGANAACCGACTCTCTCGATCACAAGAATGATGATCAAAGATGGATACAATGATGAGAGAGTAAGAGAGATATTTGAAAATAAATTTGGCAGAGTTTGAGCATTTTTTCTCTTCGTCAAAAATCTCTTACTCAAAATAAGGTCACTTCATCTATTTATAGATTACTACAAATTTGTCCAGTTGGGTCGACACATCTGTTGTTGGGGTCGACAAAAGCACGAGCCGGTAGACACATAAAAAATATAGTCGTTGAGAGTTTTTGATTGTTGGTGCTAATCTGCTATCTTTGGGTCGACACATTTGCTCTTGGGGTCAACACAAAATCCAACTGGGGTGGACACAATGTTTGTGCGGTCGACACAACCTTGAAGAATCCTTTTCTGAAAAAGCTGGGGTAGACACAAAAACTGCTGGGGTCGACACAAACACTAAAGGATTTGTCTCTGGAATTTTTTGGGGTCTACACAATGTCTGGATGGGTCGACATAACCTAGAAGAATTCTTCTCTTAGAAGGTCTGGGATCAACACATTTTCTCGCTGTAGTGCATTAGGGGTCGAAACAAGATTTATGCTGGGTCGACACAATCGCACGCTGAATTGCCTTTTGGGTCGACACAATTGTTACATCTAATGTCGACACAGATAGTTTGAATGGGTCGACACATTAGCATGTGGTACTGCCTTTTTGGGTCGACACAAAATAAGTAGGTGGGTCGACACAAGTGGAATGACTCATCTCTGTTTTGAACAGGGGTCGACACGTGTTCGAAGGGTCGACACAATCAGTGAATGCTGAGCTTCTGGATTTTATTATGGGTCGGCACAAACTCTATGGGTCGACACAAACTATGTAAAGGTGAGACTCTGGATTAACTAAGGGTCGACACAAAAGAGCTAGGGGTCGACACAAAATGCATATATATACGAAAATTCTGCAGCACTTAAACAAATTGTTAGACTTTAATTGTACCCTTCAAAGAGGGTATTTCTCATGAATAGATAAGTCTAATATACACATTGTACAGAGATTATTTTATCTTTTACACTCATCTTACATAGTTATCATAAAAAACAATTGATTACTTTAAACATACTTTGAAAGCTAACAATCTCCCCCTTTTTGATGATGACAAAAACGTTTGAAAGATAACAAGCTCCCCCATAAACATAGCATGTATAAAAGATAAATTTCTCCCCTATAGGAATTATTGCTCCCCCATTGTTACAAATTATCATAACTGGTGCATTTCATTTTCTCCCCTATTGACATTATCAAAAAGAATAAACATAGACATTAATATATAGAATATTCAATACGAGAAAAAATGATGTTTCTAAATAAAATGATGTTTCTAAATACCATCAAACTTAATTACTACCAATCTAATTCTAAATCCATTGAAGGTCTTTTCGTCCAAGGGTTTAGTAAATATATAAGCTAATTGATCACTTGACTTGAAAAATTCCAAGATAATATCCCCTTTTGGACGTGATCTTTGATAAAATGATATCTTAACAAGATACATTATTCATATCAAAAGCATAAATATTATCCTTTCTATATCCTATGAATTTTTTTTTACCATTTGAACTACCCTGAATCATGCAAGCTTTTAGACTAAAAATTAACTCTATAACCTTTGATACACAAAAGGCTTATACTTAAAAAATTGTCTTCTAATCCATGAACCAGGAAAGCATTTTCAAAAAGCGGGGAGAAAAGATTACCAAAAAAAATCCAATGCCCAAAATTTTTTTTCCCCTTTTGATCTCCTTAAAAAGAAACATTCCTTTTTTTGCTTGAATGATACAAAATTTGATGGATCACCCATCATGTGTCTCAAGCAACCGCTAGAGAGAAGCCAAATATTCTTCACGGGACCATCTTCCACTTACAAGACAAATCAAACAAGTTTCTTAGGTACCCAAACCATTTTGGGTCCTAGGGGTAGCATTGGTTCCTTTGGAAACCCACTTTTGAACAAACTTTTGATTTTTATCTCTTAATTTCGAAGGACAAACAAATGAGGTATGGCCTATTTTATTACATACATGGCAAGGTTTTTGTTTTTCAAAGAAGTTTTCATACTTATTTTTCTTCTTGAAAGATTCTTAACCTATGCCTGCTTTATCAAGGGTTATTCTTTGTTTACCAAGAAGCATGTTTAAATTTTTGCTTCCATTAGTAAACTTCAGAACTATGCCGTTCAAATCATTATTTTCCCTTTTTAATCTACTTATTTCAATTTCCAAGGGATTAATTTTACTTTCATGCTCTTTTGTTAATATGGAATGTTCCTTTTTCAATTTCTTATACTTTGATTTCAAGATATTCAAATCATTGAAAGCATCAAAAATTCATTATCCTCATCAGAATTTTCTAAATCACTAAAGGAGTCAAGTACCTTGTCCTCCTTGGCCATGAAGCACATGCTTGCTATCTCCTTGTCTTCAGATTAGAAACTTGATGAATCACTGTCATCCCAAGTCGCTTTCATGGCTTTCTTCTTGTAAGCCTTGGGATGCTTCTTGATTCTTGGACACTCGGACTTGTAGTGTCCCGATTTCCCGCACTCATAGCATTTGACTTCTTTTTCTTCTTCCTTAGGGTGCTTTTCCTTTCTTGGGAACTCCTTTCCATTCATCTT
This sequence comes from Begonia fuchsioides, assembly GCA_003255005.1. Classification (NCBI taxonomy): domain Eukaryota; kingdom Viridiplantae; phylum Streptophyta; class Magnoliopsida; order Cucurbitales; family Begoniaceae; genus Begonia; species Begonia fuchsioides. The sequence goes on from QAOC01004538.1 coordinate 37,759, forward strand.
TTTTCTTTGAAGGAACTTTTTGAATCTCCTCGATAGGAGGTCCAACTCCTCATCATCATCATCTTCACTTTCATTTTTGGCTTCCTCCTGTTTGCTAGATGATGCCTTGAGAGCAATGTCCTTACTCTTAGTTGGTTCCTTCTCCTTAATTGCTTCTTTCTCATTAGCTTTCATCGTGATCTCATGAGTCATTAAAGATCCGATAAGTTCCTCAATTTTTAAATTCTTGAGGTCTTTAGCCTCTTTGATGGCGGTTACTTTTGGTTGCCATTCTCTTGGAAGAACTCGAAGAATTTTCCTAACACATTCTTCATTTGTATAAACTTTACCAAGCACTTTTAACCCCTTAGTAATGTTAGAAAACCTTGTAAACATGGAACTAACTATTTCATCATTTTGCATAGAAAATAATTCATATTCATGCACAAGCATACTTAATTTATTTCTTTTACTTGGTTAGTCCCTTCATGGGTTACCTCGAGTAATCGCCAAATTTCTCGAGCATTATCACAACCTTGTACTCTATTGAATTCATCACCATTTAAGGCACAATACAGAAGTTCATTTCTTTGGCATTTAGACTTAATTTCCTTAAGTCATTCTCATCATATTCATTACTTGGTTTAGGTATATTAATGTCATTCTCAGTTTTGATTGGCATGTATGGACCATTTTCAATTATATTCCATACACTATAGTCCATAGCTTGGACAAAGATTCTCATCCTAGTTTTCCAATACACATAGTTATTACCATCAAATAATGGAGGTTTAGAAATAGATTGACCCACTGTGTGTGTGTTGTTCATATTAAAAGCCATAATTCAACTTACTCAAAAACAACAGCAAAATATAGGTTAATCAATTTAAATACCTGCTCTCATACCAATTGTAGGATCAAGATTAACCTAAGTGGGGGGGAGGGGGGTGAATTAGGTTACCTAAATTTTTTCGTTTATTAAGTCAAGTTCGTGCAACTTGTTTAGTTATTTCTAAACTCTAGTGTGGAATACTTAAACAAATAAATAAGAGTTTAGACTAAGAGAGAGACACCGGATTGGTATTGCGGTTCGGCCAACCTTGCCTACGTCCGCACTTCAAGACACCTCCTTGAAGATCTTTCTCGCTCAAACGTTGAGCTTCACTCCGATTGACTTACGGGTGTCAACCAAACCTTTTGACTATTTTCTTGAAGGAGCGTCACCCCTTTTACAATGAATTCATCAACAAGAGTGTTTAGAAAGTTTGCGGTTTCTAAACCGACTCTCTCAATCACAAGAATGATCATCAAAGAAGAATACAATGATGAGAGAGTAAGAGAGATATTTGAAAATAAATTTCGCAGAGTTTGGGCATTTTTTGTCTTCCTAAAAAATCTCTTACTCAAAATAAGGTCGCTTCATCTATTTATAGATTACCGCAAATCTGTCCAGTTGGGTCGACACATCTGTTGTTGGGGTCGACAAAAGCACGAGCCGATAGACACATAAAAAATATAGCCGTTGAGAGTTTCTGATTGTTGGTGCTAATCTGCTATCTTTGGGTCGACACATTTGCTCTTGGGGTCGACACAAAATCCAATTGGGGTTGACACAATGTTTGTGCGGTCGACACAACCTTGAAGAATCCTTTTCTGAAAAAGCTGGGGTCGACACAAACACTAAAGGATTTGTCTCTGGAATTTTTTGGGGTCTACACAATGTTTGGATGGGTCGACATAACCTAGAAGAATTCTTCTCTTAGAAGGTCTGGATCGACACATTTTCTTGTTGTAGTGCCTTAGGGGTCGACACAGGATTTATGTAGGGGTCGACACAATCGCACGCTGAACTGCCTTTTGGGTCAACACAATTGTTACATCTGGGGCGACACAGACAGTTTGAATGGGTCGACACATTAGCACGTTGTACTGCCTTTTTGTGTCGACGCAAAATAAGTAGGTGTGTCGAAACAAGTGGAATGGCTCGTCTCTGTTTTGAACAGGGGTCGACCCACGTTCTAAGGGTCGACACAATCAGTGAATGCTGAGCTTCTGGATTTTGTTATGGGTCAACACAAACTCTATGGGTCGACACAAACAATTTAAAGCTGAGATTCTGGATTAACTAAGGGTCGACACAAAAGAGCTAGGGGTCGACACAAAATGCATATATATACGAAAATTTTGCAGGACTTAAACAAATTGTTAGACTTTAATTGTACCCTTCAAAGAGGGTATTTCTCATGAATAGATAAGTCTAATATACACATTGTACATAGAGTATTTTATCTTTCACACTCATCTTACATAGTTATCATAAAAAACAATTGAATACTTTAAACATACTTTTAAAGCTAACAGTGTATCAAGTGTTTGGGTTTGATTGGTGTTTGTTTGACATTGTTTGATGGTTGCTAGGTTTAAGTAAAGAAATGAAGTAAGTTTATATTAAGTATACTTAAGAGATAACAATTATCTTCATTTGGAGACGTTTGTTTATGTTGATTGAGACATGTTTTATGCATGCCTTATGTTTATGTTATGAATGTCACGTTGTGCACGTATGCCATTTTCATGCATCATGTATTACGAAAAGAACGAAAATATTTTCCATGCATGTTTTCAAACGTCACCCAACCGAATGGAAAGGTGGGATAGGAGGAATCTATTGGTGCTAACTCTCGTTCTAAAAATCCTCAAAGTTCTATGCATGAATGTACGTAACGAATGAATAAGGTAGAACGACTAGGTGGAAAGCTCGGTCACGAGGACCAAGTAGAACCATGAGATGGAAAGCCGAACATGTATATGATTGGTAGAACCACGAGGTGAAAAGCTCGGTCACGAGGACTGGGTAGAACCACGAGGTGGAAAACAAGATCGATAAGCAAGAATAACACAATAAAGAACGAAATGAATATGCATGTTTTACAAAACCACGCTCATGTTATGCATGCCACTTTATACGATTTCTTACTGAGCCTTAAGCTCTTTAGAATAAGCTTTGTGATGTAGGTGATGAAAACGAACGTGAAAAACTTAGTTTTCACCACATGATGTGATGTTGTGGAAGAAGCTTGCTCGGGCCGTGCATGCATTGTTAAGCGACGACCTGTGGGAATGAATGAAAGAAAGAATTTTTGATGTATTTTCAAAGTACTATGTTTTAAGATGTGTTTTGTGAAATGTTAATTACATATGTAAACTAACCCTATGTATGAATAAGCACGTTTTGGAAATGTGTTTTGAATTATGGTAACAATGAGTTTGTTATTTACTTAATGACTTTTGTTGTGTTTTCAAGAAAATGATTTATACAAATTAAATATTTCAAGCGAAAGATAACAATTTTACCACGGTTTTTTCAGTGTTTTATTTTTATTTTTTTTAGATAAATAAAAAAAATGGCATGTTACATTTAGGGTATAGGGTTAAGGGATCAAAGGTTCACGGGCCCATAGTTCATGGTTCCAAAGTTCACGATTCTAGGGTTTAGGGTTCAAGATTAAGTGTTTAGGGTTGACGGTTCTAACGATTAGAGTTCTAGGGTTCAAGGTTTCAAGGTTTAGGCTTCAGGATTTTAGGTTATAGGGTTTAGGGTTTCAAGGCTATTAGGTCCCAATGTTTTAAGGTATAGGTTTAGGGTTCAGGTTTTCAGGGTACAGAGTTCCAGGGTTAAGGGTTCAGGCTTCCAAGGTTCAAGATTCCAGGGTTCGGAATTTAGGGTTCTAGGGTCACGGTTCTAAGTTTTAGGGATTTTGGTTCCATCGTTCTAGTTTTCAAGGTTCTTCATTATAGGATTCGGGGTTTTATGGTTCTATTGTCCAAGGTTCCAAGGTCACTAGGGTTGAAGGTCTAGGTTTCCAGGATTCAGAATTCAAGGTTTATGGTTACAAGGTTTAGGGTTCAAAGGTTCTAGGTATAGGATTATAGAGTTAAAGGGTTTCAAGGTTTGAAGTTCCAGGTTTAAGGACACGAGGTTCAAGGGTCCAAAAATCAGGGTTCAGGGTTCAAGCGTTTAGAGTTCAAAGGTTCAATGTATATGATTTAAAAGTTCTAGGGTTTTTGTGTACATGGTTGACGATTCAATATTCTTGGAGTCAAGGTTTAGGGTTCCAAGGTTTAGGGTCATAGGGTTTCGTGGGTTCCAAGATTCATCATTCAAGATTTAAGGTGTTAGGGCTCAAGGTTCAAAATTTAGGGTTCCATGGTTAAAATTTCAAGGTTCAAAGGTTCAAGGTTTAGGGCCCTAGGGTTCCGTGGGTTCAAGATTTAGCATTCAAGATTTAAAGTGCAAGTCTACAAGTTCAAGATTCAGGCTTCTATGGTTCAACTTTAAAGGTTCAAGGGTTTAAGGTTTAGGGTTTTAAGATTTAAGTGTTCCAAGATTCATGGTANGCAGACTTAGTCGTCCCTATTAACCATTCGTGCACAATATTCAACAACAATAAATCGCAATAATAATAATAATATAAATGCGATTAAACATGTAAAATCAGTAGTCATGTAAAAACAACAACCCCTACCTTAATTCCTTGAAAAGCTAGGTCGACTTAGGGAATCCTGTTTTCCCCTACACCGGGCTCGTTTCAATATCAATAATCTCCTCTGTAATATCCAATATACAGCGTATAAGAGAAGAGAAATAAAAACCGAGCGAAAAGACTCGAAAACAGGCCAAATCGGGCCCCGAGAGCTTGCTGTCCGGTTTGGTCCGGTTCGGACCGATCAACGGTCCACGTTGACCTGGTCAACGGTCCATGTTGACTCGGTCTGATTTGTTTCGGTTCGGTCAGATTCAATTCGGTTCGATTCGGTTTGAATTAATTTCGTTCGGTTCAAATCGAATCAATTTGATTCGACTCGAACCGGTCCGGTTCGGACTGGTTGACCCGGCAGCGCGCGTGGATCTCACGCGCCCGCGCCCTGCCGTCCACGATCCGTCGCCGGCGCCGATTCTGGACTCCGTTCGGACCGATTTTTATACCAAAATGTTCCTCTCGACGAGACGAACACAACCACACCAAAAATCGCGAGAAAAACTAAGATTTGAAAAACCGAAACCAAAATCCCAACTTTCGGTTTTTCTCAGATTTCTCACAAAAGAAGGACTTACCTTCGAAACCGCTTGTATATGTTAGCTTTAAAAGGTTTTAAAGCAATCAATTATTTTTGATGATAACTATGTAAGATAAAATTGAAGTTTTAGCAAGTGCAGCTAGGCTGGTAGAAGCAACTTATGTCGACAGGTATGAACTTATGTCGACCGCTCAAAGACCAGAGAAGAATCGTATGTCGACCGTTCTCAAGTATGTCAACCGATTGAAGACATTTGAAGTTCAAGAGATTAAATCTATGTCGACCGGACGCAACATATGTCGACCGCTTAAAATCCAGAGAAGGACAGTATGTCGACAGTCTATCAAGTATGTCGACCGATTGAAGTCAATTGAAGTTCAAGAGATTGGATTGTATGTCGACTGGACACAACTTATGTCGACCGCATGGAA
>QAOC01004540.1:0-10303 GCA_003255005.1 Begonia fuchsioides
GCACTGCTTACAAGAAAACAGAAATCAATAAGAAAAGGAATTCTATAAGTTTAATTATATGTACGATTATATTCGAAGGATACGTCTTCCCCACCACAGCCACCGACAATTTACGAGTCCCGTCTTTTTCAACTTGAATTGACTCGAGTTTTCGACCATCTTCCTCGTACTATCAGAATGACCTTCTTCGTCAACCAGGCATGTGGTTATCAAGCTTGTTGGGGTTTTTTTTCTTTGACCGACATTGGCAGGCCGCCGGAGAAAGTTGCCGTCAAACCAGGCGAGAACCGAGGAGAATCGAAAGATTTGGGTGAGCTAAAATTGAACTTTCGGACTAGAGAAAGAGCAACGATTTTGATCTCTACGAGAGCCATTTCTTTTCCTAAACAAACCCTAGATCCAGCTTGAAAAACCGGGTATTTGTATGGATCTTCCGTGAAGAAAACACCATCTCTCAACCATCTTTCAGGCTTAAACTCCAAACAATCTGGGCCCCATATTTCTCCGATCCGACCCATCGCGTACGGATGGTAGGTAACCCTAGTACCTCTCCGAACAAAAGTTCCATCTGGTAAAACATCATCTTCTTCACAAAACTTGGAATCGAACTGCACGGGAGGGTACAATCTCATGGTTTCATGGATGGAGGCATTCAAGTAATGAAGCTCTCCGATCTCTTCAAAGCTTTTCGGATTCTTACTTTCGCCAAGGATTTTATCTGCTTCTTCCTGAATCTTTCTTCCAACGTCTGGGTTATTTGTTAAAATCCAGAAGAAGCTGGTTAACGCCGATGAAACTGTATCTCTTCCGGCCAACAGAACACTTACGATGATGTCTCTTAAATAACCTTCATCGCTTACTGCTCGCATGAAACGTGAAAGAAGATCCTTTTGGGTCGAAATTTCGATTTTTCTTTTCTGGATTATGACTTCTTTGGCTAATTTGTTGATCAAACGAAGCGACTGCTTTAATTTTCTCTCTGACCCGAAATTCAGAAGCTTTTTTACCTTCCAGAGGAGTGGCATTACTGACATCGCTCGCTCCGCCGACAGTCTGGATGCTAGGTCAAAAGCGATGGCGAATTCCGACATGGGAAGAGAGAGCTCCAAGCACATGGGGTCCAAACCAAAAGAGAATTTGCATATACTGTCAAAAGAAAATCGTCTCAGAACATCCTGCAAATCTATAATCCGAGCATCTTCTCCGGCCACGGCGGATAAAAGCGGGATGAGCCGTTTATTGACTCCGGAGTTGATTACCTCGACTCCGAACGATCTTACCGAGTGGCTACCCAGCTCTAGGGCCACCATATTCCGCTGAAATCTCCAAGAATCTCCATCAACGTTGAAAATCCCTCGACCGAGAAAATCTTGAAGAATAGCAGAAAATCGCTTGCCCTTGGGATAATTTTCAAATCTTGTTCTGAGCACATACTCCACGTTTTCCGGGTTGGCAGTGATGACGTTTCGAAGAACGTGTATACAAATTGTTTTGGTGGGAGAGCTTTCGAGAAGATGAGCATACCAATCACAGAGGTTCGGAAACTTTTCCGACCAGTTAGAATTCACGTAGGTTTGACAGATTTCACAGCGACATAAAATCTTCGTCCTGTAATAGAGGATTGAGAAAAAACAGAAGGCGGAGATGAGGACAAAGGAGAACAGGAAGGGGTCAGAAAACAGCAGAAGGGACAAGCAAGCTTCACTCGCCATTGCTGATCAAACAATAAGGAACCAGAGAAAAAGAAGACAAGAGGATATCAATTTATAAGCAAGTCGAAGATCATTTATCAATCAAAGAACCCTGATTAATCCCTTGATTTGTTCTTCCATTTCAGCAATCAAACCCTGGTTTCAGTTAAAAATGACGAAGAGATAGAAGTATAATATACGATGAACGAGTAACACGTGGTGTAATATGATGTCCATAAACGAAAGACAACTAGGACTGACCCGACAGCATCTTCTTAAACAGAACAAAAAAAGTAAAATAAGCATCAAATGCGCACGTGCTTAAAATATTCTCAAATCGTACCATACTATATAGTATTAATCAAGATAAAGAATGCAGAAGTTAGCGGATATTCTGCTGACACGTAACGGTAGCACCCGCATTTAAAGAGAAAATAAAGACATGACTAAACAAGACTTTTCAAAGTGGAAGCTTTCAAACGTGATATTTTTCGAAAATTATAAAAAAATCTTATTTTTTATTCGAGTTTGGTTTGGACTTCTTATTTGGGCTTGATTTTTGTTCGATTTTTAGTCAGTTTGACTCGACTTCTTCTATTTATTTTCTAATTTTATATAAATAACATTTTCAGTGCGCATAATAAAAAAAATACAAAACATCTAGTTGGAATAATTTATTTCTATTAGTTCAACAAGCAAGTTTTAATTGATATAATATTGTTTACTTTGAATAAGTATTTTTATTATTTTGTTCTTATCATTTTACCTTGACACATGTTATATNTTATTATTTATTGTGTTAGAGATGCAGGTGTGACACTAGTTCAAAAATGCGGGGGATTGATAGGCTACGATTTGCTTGGATATGTACTTGATAAAAAGAGTTTGCCAATTGCCAAACTTTGACAACATATGTTTTTTTAGGATTGAGACTTATGGTTTTGGATCGGATTTTGATAGAAAATGAATCTCTTCAACCCATTTACGAAGAAGATCGTAATTAGTCAATATATAGTCTTTGATGAAAAACGATCAAGGAATTGGAAGGATTCCGACCAAGCAAAACCAGTTGAAATTTGGATGGATTTTAAAATGTCTGTGCATCAAGTAACATTGTCACACCCATCTGATGATGAAAACTTAAGTGATCACAGATAAGCATCCATCAACTCCCCAATCAACAATTCAATTGGAAGACAATCATAACAGTTAGATTCTAACGAAACTCCGGTGATAAGATATCGATTGTTGTCTGATATTTATGCACGAACTCAACAAATTGAGTTAGATGCAGATCAACTACTACTCACTGAAGAAGAACCATAAACGTTCAAAGAGGCAAAAGACGATGAGAATTGGAAAATCGCAATGAAATAGGAGATTGAAGCAATTGAGCTAAATGAAACGGGGGTGTTGATGAATTTACCAAAGTGGCAGAAACTAATTGGTTTAAAGTGGGTCTACAAATTGAAGAAGAACCCGGAGGTGAAATCGTGAAGCACAAAGCCAGATTGGTGGCGAAAGGTTATGTACAAAAACATGGGGTAGATTATATGTAGAAGTTTTTGCACTCGTTGCAAGAATGGAGACAGTGCGAGTACTGCTCGCGATCGCAGTTCAACAAAATTGGAAGGTACACCATTTAGATGTAAAATAAGCTTTCTTACATGGCGTATTGCAAGAAGAAGTCTACGTTAAACAACCTGAGGATTCGTGAAGAAAGGGGAAGAAGACAAAGTGAATAAATTGTACAAAGCGTTGTACGGATTGAAACAAGCTCCTCGAGCTTGGAATGCGAGACTCGATCAAGCACCGAAGAAGCTGGATTTTAAGCGATAGATCAAGCAGTCTATCAGAGGAAGATGAACAAGGATCTCATAATCGTCGGCATTAACGTGGATGATTTGATCGTTACAGGATCAAAGGAAGCTGAAATCGAAAGATTCAAAAAGCAAATGATGTTAGAGTTTGATATGACCGATCTAGGTTTACTTCACTGCTATTTGGGAATTGAAGTACAGAACCACGAAGATGGAATCACTCTGAAGCAAGCCGGATACGCGAAAATGATTCTGAAACTCACAGGGATGGCCGACTGTAATCCAATTGCTCATCCAATGGAGGAGAAAATGAAATTTATGAAAAACGGTGAAGGGAGTTCAGTAAACGAGATAGAATATCAGAGTGTAATAGGTTGTCTCAAATACCTGTTACACACTTGACCAGATTTAGCATACTCCGTGGGGATTGTTAGCAGATACATGGAGTCTCCTAAACACAACCACATGCAAGGAGTAAAAACAATTTTACGTTATGTGAAAGAAACGATCAATTGGGGACTTGTCTACAACAAAACTGAGGACAATAATATAATCGGATATAGTGAGAGTAATCTTGCAAGAGATGTTGACGACTGCAAGAGCACGAGTGGAACAGTGTTTTATTATTCTCGGAATCCAATTTCCTAGAGTTCGTAGAAATAAAAAATAGTGTTTTGTCATCGTGCGAAGTAGAATTCATGGCCGCATCAGCTTCAACATGCCAAGCAATATGGTTAAGTCGATTGGTCAGAGAGTTAACCGATCAAGAAAGTAAGGAGGTCCAGCTGAATGTCGATAACAAATCAGCAGTTGCGTTAATGAAAAATCTAAATTTTCATGGAAAGAGTAAACACATAGACACTCATTATCATTTCATACAAGGGAGTATTGAAATGAAGATGATAAATGTTGAGTTTATCTATGAAAAGCTGCAGCAAGCTGATCTTCTCACCAAAGCTCTCGGCAGAGTGAAATTCAAGAGTGAAATTCAAAGAAATGAGAAGCATGCTTGGAATGAAGAATTTGTCGAAAATCAGAATTAAGGAGGAGAATGTTGTTTGTTAATTCAATTTTTCAAACGTGGGCAGAGTGGAGGATGGGTGTAGAAGAACCGTCTGCAGAAATTATAATTAGATTTTAACATTGTGGGTAATGGATTTGTATTGTGAGTAGTTGGTATGCATCGTGTGTGTCAAATTTTTATTTTAAAAGCAATTGTAATCGTTTAAAAAATGCAGAGAAGAGAAAAGAAAGATTTTCCGAATTCCAACAAGTTCTGTGTTTCGTTTTGGGAGTGACTTTGAGTTTTAAATTTCCTCTCTGTTTGCCCGTGTCTTCTGAATTTTTCCAGCGAGCTACTCCGGCGAAGTCATTCCGATCATTGGCGAGCGACAATATTTTTGTCAAAAAATAAAATAATAATAATTTCTACATTTATTTATTTCTATGGAAGAACTCTCTCTCTCTCTCTTCACGAATGGGAGAAAGGAGTGATCTTGACGACATCATCGGGATCGTTGATACGAGGATTCTCTTCAACAACGTAAGGATCTCCACACATTTTACTGATCGTCTGCAACGTCTCTCCCTCTCGAACCACGTATATCTCCTCGCATGGCTTCTCCATTGTCTGACCTATCACCCCTCTCTCCCTTTTTTTCACAGCAGCCCACTATTTCACAAACGCCGACAACAGAACGCCGTACCAAGAAATCCTCCCGGCCACCTTTGCCGTCCAAGAACAATCACGCCGCGTCATCCACTAGCGCTGCCTTGCTTCTTTTCAAAGATATCACATTTGATTATTCTTTAGCTAATTCATATATTAATTATTCTTCTAGAGTTTCACCAATTTATTCTTCAATACACTCTCAATTCAAAGCTTACTACTATAAGCTCCGTTTTAAGTTGTTAAAAATTTTCATTCGATAATGTGTTAGAATATTTGCAGCTTGTTCATTTGAACAAATGAATTCAACTAAATTGATTTGATTACCACTAATTCTTTCATGAAATGTGCTCTGATTTCAATGTGTTTTTTCTTTTGTAAAAGGTTGGATTCTTTGATAAAGATTGATTTTTGGATTTTGCTTTTCAACAAAGATTAGGAGTGAGCGTGATCCAATATAGTCCAATTTATCTCAAAACAAAATTAAAACCGAAACTTACGGTTTATGCTTTTTTATTTCCATTCATTAGAGTTTTCAATCGTTGTAGACATCGTGAGTACTTTATAAAATTTCTTTTATGATACAAATATACCTTCATTTTTTTTAATTGAGAAAGTAATACAATCTTTTGAGATTAGTCATCTGAAAGTTTCATACCATGCACGTCTTGAATTTCAATATCAATGAGTCGAGCTACTCATATAGATCATAATATCGATAGATGATATTATGTACACGAAGACAAAGGGTTAGAGATTTATACAATGATTCTTTATGCAGACAAGTGTCTCATTTTTGTTTCTATTGAATTTACATTGGATAAGAAAATTGTTAATCTTACCGTCCCAATTACATATATGCTAGAGCTAGAAGAAGTCTTACAATTTAAAATCATGTACCAATAGTGATTGTTTCTTCATAATCAATTCATTTCTGCTGTGAAAAACCTTTTACTGCTAGTTGTGCTTTGTGTTTTTTGATTCCGCAACTCGTGTTTTTGTTCTAAAGATCCATTTGACACCAGTTAGTGCTCGATCTTTAGGGCAATCTACTAGCTTTCAAGTTGTTTTCTCGATTATCTGTCAATTTCATTATCAATTGCTTTTTGCACAAGTTGCGTGTAACTCTATCTTTAAAAGTATATGGATCATCAAAAAATAAAGCCTATCTTACCATATAAATCTTTGCTAACCTTTTTGCAATTGACTTGTATTTTGAACTTCAACTTGAGATAAGTTCATTTGTTCTGTTCTTTCAAGCTCGATTGTTTATCAAACTTCGGATTTCTACTTATAATTATTGTACTAGTAAGAAAGTTTATAAGCTTTTATAAAGAATTATATCCCAACACAGACATAATTAACCGATTTTAAGTGCAATTGCTTTTAATAAATGATAAACTTAGCTTTGAATAACTTAATTTCTGTGTTGGTCGTCCAATCTTCTTAGTTAAATGTTTAGTTATTTTAGTAGAAGATGGATTTATTTTTGACTAGTTGATTTTATTTGATGGTAGATTAATTTACTAAAATTTTATATTTCTTTATTTTATTTTAATATTAATTATGTAATGATAAATCAGTAATCATTTTTTATATTGGACAGTCCACTCAGATGAATAGTAATTGATATTGGTATAGTTCTTCCGATATATATTTTTTTTTTTAAATTTTGGATTTTAATCATTTTTTATCATATTTTCTCAATTGTAAACTAATTTATATTTCAAATATATAGTGGTCTTGAACTATCCGATTTCTTTGTATTTAATGTTCCTGACTTTCTCCATCATTCTTGATCTTCGATCTGTTGTTTCTCCATTTCTGTCTTGTAATTCTCTTTGGGTCGACGCCAATTTCTGAATTTTACCGCTACTGGAACAGGTGTCAATCGAGTATATTCGAGCGAGTCGAGTCTAAAATTGTTTGGCTTGTTGACTCTATCGAGCTTTTCGAGCCGAGCCTGTCGAGCCTATTCGAGCCGAGCCTATCGAGTTTTTTTCCAAAATTTTAGGATCGAGCCAGCTCGCGAGCCTTGAGCCTATTCGAGCAGAGCCAAACGAGCCAAATAATTTTTAATACATGTATCTTGCATATATTTTTTAACGAGTTGTTTTTGTTGTTATAAGATTGAAAATGTGATAAACGTAAAAATGTATTGTAAATATTTTATTTGAATAAATCTAAAAAAAAAATTCTTTAAAAAATTTCATAGCTACCGTTATATAAATAATTTTGACATTTGCATCACCACAACTTAGATACATCACAATTAGGTTGACACCTATCTAATTATCAATCATATGCAAAATATCAAAAATTTACATGTGTAAATAAATTACAAAAAATTACACTTTAAAAAAAAAAAATTAGTTCTCGAACTTTAAATGTTTGAATTCTTTGATGATGGCATCATCGCGTTGTTGGTCTCTCTTCGCGGCGTCAAACCAATTCTTTATGCATATCAAAGCTTCCACGAGATCCGGTGCAAGATTTCATCGACGATCGTCATATACATGACCACTTGCACTAAAAGCAGATTCAGAAGCTACAGTAGAAATAAAATGTGTTAGTAAATCTCATGACATCTTAGAAAGAAGTGGAAATTGGCTCAGTTGGTTTTCCACCACCCCAATATATCAAAATCATCATCCGGTGGAATTTGATGTCGCATTTCGAAATAATCATCAAATTCATTTTTTTCTAAACTATAAAATAAAACATCGCTATCTATTTTCGCATGTATGTTTTCCATGAATTGTAGGCGATGTGCATGAGAACAACTACGACTAGAGCTTGAAAGGATATGAGAGGAACAAGTAAAATCATAATATTTTATTTGATAAGTGGAAAATAACATAGAAATATCTTTCTTTTAATTGATTAGGACTTGATTGAGTACCGAGACCTAAATTACTAGAAATTGTATCGAGCATTAAAGTTGTTCTTACTATTTTAAAATGGGGATGCATTACATATGCAAATGAAAAAATATTAGGTACGTCAATATAAGAAATTACATTTCTAATTGACTCTATATGTGGAGAAATAAATTGCATGTCATCTTTAACAATTAAATTTAAAATATGACATACACATCGCATGTAAAAACAAGATGTTTGAATAGTATCGAATTGAAATAATCTTTTAAATTGAGATACACAAACATCGTTAGCGGAAGCATTATCTAAAGTGATGCTAAAATTTTTATCTTTAATTGAATATTCTTGTAAAATACTGATAATATATCGCTAAATCGTAACATCACTATGTGGATATTCACAGCTACGGAAGCCTAATATTCTTTTATTTAGTTGACATTTCTTATCAATAAAATGAGAAGTGACGACTCTATATCCGAGTGAATTAGGTGCACTCCATAAATCGGAAGTTATGCAAATGGACATAGTAATAGCATTTGCAAATAAACCGATTAATTGGGCTTTGATATTTTCGTACATTCTAATAATGTTACCTCTTAGTGTACTACGAGAAACTCGTTTAAAATTATGATTAATATATTCTTGAATAAATTTTCATATACATCGCTATCGAACATTGATAGAGGTACCTCATGATGTGCTACAAACTTTGCCACACATTCTCTTAATCTATCATTTGAATATATAAAATTATCACTACCACTAGTATTTATTTGGAGTTGTGTTTGTGAACTACCTCTCAGTTGTTCGTTAAAATGATATTTTTTATAATGTCTACCGATGGTGCTAGTAGTCGAATCGTAAGTGTAGTATTTGAGACAATATTTACATTGTGCCCTAGTTTCTAATTTTCCGCCTACAATAATTTGTTTTAATTCGAAGTGTTTCCAAACATCCGACGTTTTACTTTTTTCGATTTAGGTGAACAAGTAGATGTTTGTGCCGATGATTGACCAATTGAAAATGCGAGATTTGTTGGCATTACTTCTTCTAGATCATCATCGATAAAAAGTATCTAAATTAAATAATCTAGGATCCATATCGATAAAATTCTAAACTTTGCACACAAAAATTTAATAAATTGATATTGTTCACCAATGACTAGTAAGTGGTAAAAATTTTGAAATCGAGTTCAAATCCACCAATACGAATCCTAAAAAAAATAAAATTGTTAGTTACCAATTTACTTTAAACTAATTTTAAATGTTAACAAAAAATAATCGTGACATTCCTTGATTAATTGAGTGCAAACAAATAAAACGAGCGTAATTAAATAGTTGAGAAATTGAGTGATTGGAATTAAGTAAGAATTGAGAATAAGGAGGGAATAATTGGTGGAAAATTGAGTGATTGCGATTTCGACTTCAATCGCCAGTCGGGGACCCGGAGTGGCATCATCGACGACAGAAGGTGACCGAGGATAGTGGGCGAGCGGCGACGGCGGTGACGTTTGGCAATGTTCGGTGACATTCGGCGATCTTCAACAACAACGTTTGGTCACAATCCCGACGATTTTCCGACTCCTGAACATCGACGTTCTTCTCCCTCGGCTCGACAGTGACCGGCAATGACTCTAGTCGATTGATCGATTGACGACCTGAAATCACAGGCGGGAGACCGACGTTCGGGCTCGAGCTTTCGAGCGGGCTCGATATCAAGCTGGCGAGCCTGGCTCGATATCAAGCTGGCGAGCCTGGCTCGATATCAAGCTGGCGAGCCTGGCTCGCTCGCTCAAGCCAGCGAGCCCGATTTTTGGGCTTGAGCCGGACTCACTTACCGGATCACCACCGTTGATCATGATGGCTTAAGAACAAAGTGGGCCCTTGCGGATCACCACCGGGCATTTTAATCCTATCTTCTTTCCCTCTTTGAAAAGAAAATTGTATCTCGTTAAATATGGAAGGTTTGGTTAGGATTTGGTGTACATTAAATTGTTTGAAGACGAGTGGTTTGAGTCTTCATAAGCTCGGCCACATTCAACAATGTGATAATTCTTAGGCGTGATCTAGGGGGCAATCTAGCTTTGTTGCTCCACCACCAAGAATTAGAGATGACTAATTAGTTGGATCGTTCGCTAACACGCATGCTTGGCTAGTTATTGTAGCGGGGAGAGCTCAATTCTACCTGCTTGTTACGCATAAATTTAATTACGAATTAATGTAAGCACACGTGCTGCATAAA
>QAOC01004554.1:0-28252 GCA_003255005.1 Begonia fuchsioides
ATTCAATTGTGTTGAGATATTTGTGAACTGCATAGCATAGTTTGCTTTTTATTTTTGTAGAGACATAATTACATGTACGCATACTATTGGGCGAACGATAAATCAGTTCAAAATGCTCTGCATATTCGAGAGGTAATTTATGTTAGAGACTCAATGCTAATCCTTATTTTTATTATCTCGTTTTGAATCCGTGTAACCTTGGCCATCAGGGAAGTATAGAAGAGTGGTTGAGATGCAATCGGAGTCTCGCTTATACGTTTAACGTTTTCAGTTCTGTTATTTACCACAAGAATCTCCTCGATAAAGGTTATCGAACTTTTATCTATAGGTAACGAACTCACACTATATGCGTACACTATTTATGTTTCGATGATTTATGATTCACTATTTTCGTTTGTCTCCATCTTGATATAGTGGTGACCATGACATGCTTGTTACGCACTTGTCCACACAAGCATGGATAGAGACCTTAAATTTGACTGTTGTCGATAAGTGGAGGCCATGGTTTGTTGACGATGAAATTGCCGGGTTAGTTCTGACATTGACGCATTTATTCATCTTGCATAGGTTGTTTCACTTGGAGGGTTTGCAAGTTTTTGCACCCGAAAACCGCGAAGACAAGTTAAGTGCTGATGAGCTTGTTTTGTAGATACTCGATGGAGTATATGGGCGAAAAGTCCGGGTGGACTTATGCGACTGTGAAGGCAAGCATTGTTGTTAGTTTGAGTGGAAGGTAGATTTATTGGGAAAGAAAAGGGTTGGATGAAATTGGGTTGGTGTTTTGCAGGGATCGGGACACACAGCTCCGGAGTACCACCCGAAAGAATGCTTTGCAATGGCTTCCAGATGGTTCTCCCACAAACCTCTGTAGCAGCTCTAGAGCTTCTTCCATTGTTCCATCACCTTCACTAGAATGCTTTGTCTTTACAAATAATTGAGCGAGGAAAACTATGCTTGGAAGTGCATAGAAACAATGTTGTTTACGATAGGAAAGTGCTAGAGTTTCATTATGTTTAATGATATAATAATACATTGATATGGTAAGTATTATTGCTTAGGAAGCTCATACGTTTTTACGATTTCTTATCATAGTAAAGAATAAAATTAGAACAAGATATGCAGATGATATAAATTACCTCAACGATATTATTTGTATTTTAATGCTACATGATGCGACGACGTGATACGTAATATTTGTTTATTTTTATGAAATTAGATGAATTGACATTACTATTGTAAATTACTCTTGTGGTAGATATTTTTAGAATTTAGGATTTGGAGTTTAGTATGATGTCATAAAAAGAGACAAGCACTGCCAGAATGTTATTGCTGAAGAATTCAAAAATTTAGAATTTAAAATTTATTTTTTTTTAATTTTCGAAGGGTGACTTTTTATACTTTTTACATTTTTTTTATATTTTGCATATAATTGAAAATTAAATAAATAATAACTTAGTTAAAATATATTTAATTTGTATTCACTATTTAAATATCTTCTATTGATATGTCATTTTTTTAATGAAAAATATTTTTATTATATTTATTCTAATAATATTTTTAATATATTATTAAGTTTATCGCAATTTAAATGTTGTAACAACCAAATTAATTTTTTAAAAACTATATATAATATCTAGAAACAAATTCAAATAAAATAATGGAGAAAGGTCCGAATTAGTAATTATGAACTTCAGACACGAATCAGTCGCGATATTTTATACGCTGCAGCAGGTTCTCCCATTTTTAAATCCACGAGCAGCTTCAATAATTGGAGGGGCCCCCTCAATCATGTTTTCCTTGCCGGGATAACCACGAAGTGGAAAATTTGTACGCTCATTTCACCTTTCTCCACCATGGATTCGAAGCTTTCCATCTTACTCTGTCAGCTGACAGTGTTCACCTTGGTGGCGTCTCAAAGCATCGTCAAGAACCTCCCTGGCTACCCTGGAGACCTTCCCTTCAAGCTTGAAACTGGGTAGCGTCTGGGGTCTCGACTATTTTTTGCTGGGTTTTTTGATAGACAGTCGTAGATTGATGTTTCTGTTCTGCGTGTTGAATGTTTAGGTACGTTGGCGTGGGGGATTCTGAAGATATTCAGCTGTTCTACTACTTTGTTGAATCGGAGAGGAGCCCAAAGGACGACCCGCTCGTTCTTTGGCTCACTGGTGGCCCTGGGTGTTCTTCAATTTCTGGGTTGGCTTTTGAAGTCGGTAATTTTCTTCCATAATTTCTCATTTCTGGGTTGATCTTCCAAGCTTCCAAGTCGTTATCTCTGATCAGTATCCATGCCTAAATAGGACCCATAAAGCTCTTTTACAGATTTCGATTAAATTCTCGAATGTTTGGAAAGAAATTTCATTCGGTTCGCTTTGTAGGTCCTATATACTTTCTAGATGCCAATTGGGGCGAGGCAAATGTCGGTGGAGAATCCCCAATCATAGGATTGAATCCTTATTCATGGACAAAGGTTATTTCTTGTTTAGGCGTTGACTTCCGCTGGAACTCTCTTTCCTGAACGAGTTTAGAAGATTCATCTCCGAAAACATTGAGGCTACTATCTTGAATTTGCAGTTCCAGAATATGATATTTCTAGATGCCCCTGTCGGCACAGGATTCTCCTACGCAAAAACGTCAGAGGCTTATGAAGTCACTGATACTTTACAAGTTGCACACACTTATGAATTTCTGAGGAAGGTTGATGAGATTCGAATATCCACTGTTGTTTCTCTTCAAGCTTCAATTTCATATCTGAATTAGAAGCATTGATCAAGTTTTTATATTTATTGCTACGCAGTGGTTGCTGGCACATCCTGACTTTCTTAAGAATCCGCTTTATCTCTCCGGCGATTCATATTCCGGCATAATTATTCCAATGATCGTTCAAGAAATTACTTACGGTACTTTATCATCTTGTCTCTGTTTCGTTCAATTATTAGGAGAATAATGATTATTGTTTTCTTTTCCAAATTGAATAAACAACGATAGTTTTTCATCACTGATTCTTAATCACTTCTTCGTTGTTCAGGCATCGAAGCTGGACTTGAGCCTGTTATGAATATAAAAGTATATTCTGATGGCCAAATTAGTTCTTATGATTCAACTCTAATGCGAATGATCGTAGTTGTAGGCAATGCATGTGTTTAAACTACCGGTTTCTATTTTCTCAAGGGATACACGAGTGGAAACCCGGTCACGGACATGCCTGCAGAAGCCTTTGCTAGATATGAATTTGCATACCAAAAGGCGCTCATATCAAAAAGACTCTATCAGGTAAAACTCTTCCAAAACGAGATCCGTACTTCCCCTGTTTATTCCATTGTTGTCAACAAACGAACAATGTTTTTCGCTTCCCTGCAGTCTCTCATAGACAACTGCAAAAGCGGCGCTGATAACTTAGTCGGAAAAAACGATTCATTGTGTCAAGCAAGTATGGAAGAGTTCACAAAGGTGCAATCTTATGAAGAATTTCTTTTCTTCTTTCTTTTTTCATGAAACATGAATCTGTTTGGAGAAACCAATCTACTCACATGAACTCGGTTCCTTGCTTATTATGCAGTGCACAAAACTACTAAGTTTTCACAACATATTGGAACATTCTTGTTATAACTTCACGGATCCAGATACGCTATCTGATGGGGATCCGAACTTACATCCTCAAAAAGATTTCATTTCCTTAATGCCACGAGTTGTTCCTCCTCGTTATCCAACCTGTCGGGTACATGTTTGTTACTCTATGTCTACGAGCACAGCTTGACAAATATAGCTTTTTCTTGTTCATATTCATCTGCTGAGCTTTTCTGAAGTACATTATAGGTAGGCCGCTGATATTGTGCGCAGGGTAGATTCTTTGTTAAGAATATTTGAAGAGAGAGAGAGAAAGATCCCATAAAACAATATTGTCTATCATTTATGTTTAGATAGTTATGAACTGCCAAACATATTTTGTTTTTTATTTTTTGTAGAGACATAATTACATGTACGCACACTATTGGGTGAACGATAAATCAGTTCAAAATGCTCTTCATATTCGAGAGGTAATTTATGTTAGAGACAACACTAATCCTTATTTTTGCTAACTCGATTTGAATCGTGTGACATTGGCCATCAGGGTATTATAGAAGAGTGGTTGAGATGCAATCAAAGTCTTGCTTACACCTTTAACGTTTTTAATTCTGTTATTTACCACAAGAATCTCCTCGATAAAGGTTATCGAGTTTTTATTTATAGGTAAAGAACTCCACAATTGTTCATTTTATAAAGAATTATTATTCACCATAGTTAAAGTGAACTGATTTATCTCCATCTAACTGCAGTGGCGACCACGACATGGTCGTTTCGCATTTGTCCACACAAGCATGGATAGAGTCTTTAAATTTAACTATTGTCGATGATTGGAGGCCATGGTTCATTGATGATGAAATCGCTGGGTTAGTTTCTTTTCTGACTGTGACCCGTTTGTTCATTTTTGGGTACAAAAGTGAACTGACATGGCTTGTTTCGCTTCTGAAAGCTCACAATTTTCTGCAACCCAAAACCAAAAAACGAGTTAAATGAGTGTAAATTTCTTTTGTAGATACTCGACCGAGTATATGGGCGAAAAGTACCGGTGGACGTATGCTACCGTGAAGGTGATCATTGTTCTTATTTTGGGTTAGAAGTAGATTTATTGGGAAAGGAAAGGGAAGGATGATGGGGTTGCTGTTTTGCAGGGATCAGGGCACACGGCTCCGGAGTATAACCCGAAAGAATGCTTTGCAATGGCTTCCAGATGGTTTTCCCACGAACCACTTTAGCATATCCTTCCATTCTATCACCGTTCTTTTTGGCTACTCATGTTCACGAATAACCAGGTGATTTGCCATTGGGGGATTGCCACTGTTTTTGGTTCAAAATTATCCTGTTTGTAGAAGAGTTTCAAAATTTTCAATGAAAGTTAAATCCTTTATGATAAACACCATGGCATACTGTCTTATTGCTTAGGACGACATATGACATGCCACAAACCGCGAGCCAAGCCCTCGACATGAGTTTTCTCAGTTTGTTCGATTTGTTTTTCTATGAAATTGGCCGCATTGAGTAGGGATTATTTTGAATGTGCAACAGCCTGAATAAGGATGAACAAGTTTACTCTCAATGTTGGAAGTAGGCCCTTAAAATTTCATGCACAGATTCGATGTATAACTGCAGTTATGGGCGCCGAGAAAACAGGGCAAACTTGTAAGACATGAATGCTGTACAAATGATATTTTCTTTTGTGACAAGAGATGATGATCTATGCGTGAAGATGATCGCAGCAAATATGTGNATGCAATGCGGAAGCGTTGTCGAGAAGCATCTTACATAGGACACATTGTGGAGAGACGAACTATATTGCTTATAGTTCGGTGAATTATTTTTTTTTATCAATATCAACTCTTACGGCTCTCTTAGAATCTCTCTAAACTGTTAGATATTAAATTCAATTAAGTTAATAATAATAAAATATGTCTATTTTTAGGGCATATTTAGACTGACTTTTGGAAGAGAAAACAATCACCAAATTTAACGTGTGACCTATGAATTTATATGCCCCAGATGTCTAGTTTTCATTGGTTTAAGTTTAAGGTCATTCCAAGTAGTGTGGAGAAAGTTATGACTGCTTTAATAACAAAATGTCAAAAACATTATTAAAGAGTTTTTAAAAATAAATAGTATAAGAGTTACTGCTTGATTTTATTTTATTTTTAATGTAATTTATGTCACTTTGTGTTATAAATAGTGGCTGCATGAAATGAAAATGAGACAAGAGTCTACAAGTTATTCTCTCTTCCAAATTTTATTTTTTCTCCTTTCAAGAAATTCAGTTTTCCAAATTCCAATTTCTTTCAGATCTCATTCATGATGTTGCGTAATGACATAGTTTATGGAACCCTGTCGTAGAAAAACTGCTGTGTATATTACGACATATATAACAGAGGTAAAACATTTTCCCAACGATGAAACAGAGGCAAACGATCCAACAGTTTTCCTCAAATCTTTGGAGACCGTATTAATAACCTTAAAATAGGAGTTGAAAGAGCCAAATATTCCCTATATATTTGAAACCTTAAACTAGATGCTCACGAATCTCTGATAAGGAATATTATTCTCTTAATATAAATGTAATATAATTAATTTGTATGTTATGCTATCATCCAATTAGATTAGAACATGTGTATGTTTTAGAATATTGTCAGCAAGTTTTCAATGGTTCAAATGTGCATACCTCCATGGCAGCTGCATTGCACTAGGACTGGCCACGGGCAAGGGTAGGTCGGTTTTCAGCCTGACCTAACCCGATTTTTGCGTTTCGGTTTTTTATGAGGCCCAAAAACCAATTCTAACCCAAAGCCTCCTTTTTAACCGAACTGAATTTTTGAGTTGAATCGGTTTGGTTTCAAGTTTTTTGGTCGTTTAAAATGATTTTTATTATTTTTAGTTACATGTTTTTTTGGGTTTCGGTATTCAGGTTGACCAACAAACTCAAAACCGAACCCAAACCAAACCGTAAAAACCAGCCGATCAACAAACTAAAAAAATTCAAAAAATGATCTGAAAAACCAACCCAAAAAACCTAATAGGTCGTCTCAGTGTGCCCAGCCCTAAGTAGGGTACAAAGAAGTAATTGTTGGCATCCAAACCATGCATTATTTGCTTTAAAATTAGCCTAATCTTAGTATACACTAAGTGAACGCATGTCCCACTATACTTCATGAGGGCTAGGTATTTTCAACCCAATACACAAGTTTATACATGATAGAATGTGGCAGTCGTACTTCCTAAATCGCATATATAAGCATATATTATAATTTAAATCTCACTAAATTTCTTCATCTATATTGTATTATTTGTCTCGTAGACGTTTAATTAAGTGTTAATCTACA
Organism: Begonia fuchsioides; assembly: GCA_003255005.1. Classification (NCBI taxonomy): domain Eukaryota; kingdom Viridiplantae; phylum Streptophyta; class Magnoliopsida; order Cucurbitales; family Begoniaceae; genus Begonia; species Begonia fuchsioides. The sequence continues at coordinate 6,903 of QAOC01004554.1, forward strand.
ATCAATTACATAATATGACATGAGAATATTGTGACACTCAATCAAACATCAACTAACTACTTTGCTATAGCTTATGAATCTTCGGTCAACATAATATGATCGCTTGACATTAAGGTAATGCATATATTCTTTTTCGTCAATGAAAAATGAAATAAAATTAAAGAGATAACATTTTAATCGTTCCCCATTAAAATTTAGACATAGTTTTTTATTTTGTTGTTTATGGAAATAATGTAAATTCTAGATTTAGATGAGTCAATCGATCATGATTCGTAAAGGATCCTACCGATGTTTCGTAAAAGAAAGTCAAATAATCATAAGAATGATTGAACAATTTTAGTTTCTCTACTTGTAAACTATAGAAAACGTGACGAGTGACTCTTGTGCTACGAATTAATAGCTGTAATAAGTTTTTATTATCATTCAAAGTAAATCGTGAGTAGGGTTTTCATTAATTTAAAAACATCATAATAAATGTTGAAAATTGAATTGATTTAGTAAAAGGAAAATAGTAAGTAGTCGATTAGTGTCGATACGGTAGTTTTGGTATATAATCACAACTTAGTAACTAAAGATTTTTATCGTGACATACGCGGCATGTCTATGTTATTTCGAGACGTCAAATGTCGAAGGAAGATTATTATGTTCTTGGCCGAAGTTCGAAGGAGTTCGACCAAGAAAGGCAGGTTGTAGGAGATGAACCTTATCATGTACAGTCAAAATACAAATGTAGTTACCATGTAGGTTGTTTGGAGAGAGATTCCCGACCCTCCCAAACTAAGTATCATATTAACTTCGTTCAAAGAGGCTTGCCAATTGACAGCCAAAGCAAAGTGGAATTGCTCCTAAGAAACGTTTCTTGGGTTATTTTACTATAAATTCCCTCCATCTTTTCCTTCCACGTCCATTTCTTTCTCTTTGGGTGGTGAGAGGTCTTGCTTTGCCAATTAGGGTTTGGCAGCCATGGCGAGGAAGAGCAAAGGACGACAAAAGGTAGAGATGGTGAAGATGGAGAACGAAAGCAATCTCCAAGTGACTTTCTCGAAGCGCCGGGGCGGGCTTTTCAAAAAGGCAAGCGAGCTTTGCACGCTCTGCGGGGCAGAGATAGCGATCGTAGTGTTTTCTCCTGGAAAGAAGGTTTTCTCGTTCGGCCACCCATGCGTTGAGTTGCTCATAGAAAGGTTCCTGTCCCCAAACCCTAATCCCACTTCCGGGACTTTGCAGCTCATCGAAGCCCATCGGAACGCCACCGTGCGCGAGCTGAACGCGCAGCTGACCCAAGTCACGAGCCAACTGGAGATCGAAAGGAACCGAGGGGAGGGCCTCGACCAAATGCGCCGAGACAGCCAAATGGCAGCGTGCTGGTGGGAGCGCCCGATGGACGAGCTCGACAAGGCGCAACTTGATCAACTCAAGGCTTCATTGGAAGAGCTTAAGAAGGGCGTTGCTAGACAAGCCGATCGAATTCTCATCCAAACCTCAAAGCCTCCCCCTCCTGTTTTTCTTCCTCCTCTTCCTTCTTCTAACTATTTCCATGGAAGTTCAAGCCACCAATCTTCAGTGTTTCCTTTGGATTCGAAGAATAATGTTGGATATAATCCTGGCTTTGGTCGTGGATTCTACTGATTGATCATCCAAATCCATGCATAGTTTGTTTGCAATTACTAGCCTTTTACTGTTCGATTGTTTTAGACATGCTTTTAATTTTGTTCAATCTTTCAAGGTATTCGATATTTTCCAATATGTATGCTGATTTCATAAATTATTTTGATTTTGCTCTCAATATCGGATCAAGTTCATTTATTGAAACATAGATGATTTGTCATGAGGATACCATATCGCGACAATTCATTATTATTCCTTCCTTTTGATTGCCGCGTTGATGAATGAGACGATATAGATATCTTAATTACTAGCGAGTTTATGTTTATATACCAAAATTACGGCGTCTATATTCATATCGATTAGGAAATTACTCATTATATTTTCTCTTTACCAAATCCATTACATATTAAAAATGTATTATTATGTTTTTTATTTCCTTAATTTGCTTTTAAAAACAGCTTGCACTTTACTTTGAACAACGATAAAATCTTCCAACAAAGAGAAAATCGTAATGCTTGTGTAGCTTGAGTTCTTAAGTAGCGAATTACGATAATCGCTCAATCCAAACTAATTGAGTTGATTGTTTGATTTCTTGGCATGAACGTTCCGTAGGATTCTTAGCGAATCATCGTATTATTTCAACTTTATACATTGAGTCTATAAACAAAAAAAATTCACACAATATGAACTAAATAAACATAATTATTTAGCAAAAAGATTATAGATTTGGTGAAATGTCAATTGAAATAAACATAATTATAAGAAATTGGTCAATACTTTTATAAACACATATATGAATGTGGATTGAGATAAATATAAATTGACAACCAAGAAGAGTAATAATTAGAAACTACAAGAATATTTAGCAATAGACAAAATTGGATGAAACAAAAACAAATTATTAGAAAATAGTGCAATATGTTTAAAAGACAAAACATATCAATATACTATATTTTTTACAACAATGATGCTTGAAAAGGTATAAAATAAATAGTTTAAAGATAATTAGAAATAATAGTGTTTTGTGCAGAAGATTCTATGAAAATGAGAAATTTTATGTTATTTAGGTGTCAAGTAATATCAATGTCGCCAATAATTAACAACTTATGGTCAACAAATAGTAGAGGTACATTATGCATAAGAATGAATAAAATGTTATTTCATCAAGCTAAAAATGAAGTGCTTCGCTCCGGGGATTCTTGGGACCCTTCTTTAAAAAAGGATTTAGGAATGACAAGAACGCTAAAAAATTTTCCTAGCCCATTTGTAGCTGTCGAAATCTATAAAAAAACGACCCAGATCTTCACAAAATAGGCGTAAAGAATTAGAGAGCAAAATCTTGCCTAAAAAGTTTAGCTTAACTAAACTTTTTCGTAAGTTCAAAGATTTAACAATTATCTCTTCTTGATTTAGTTATCAATTAAATATGCAAGCACAATCAACAATTATAAAAGTTGAGAGAGAGAGATATTAACACCGGTTTGGTAACGCGGTTCGGCCAACCTTGCCTACGTCGCGCTTCAAGGTACCTTCTTAAAGATCTTTTCCGCTCAAACCTTAAGCTTCACTACGATTGACTTACGGGTGTCAATCAAACATTTGACTCTTTTCTTGAAGGAGCGTCACCCCTTTTACAATGATCGTTCAAAGAGAAAAAATACAATTTGTACGGTTATAAAAACCGACTCACTCAATCTCAAGAATGATATACAGGTGTAGTAGTAGGATTTGAGAGAGTAAAAAGATCTAGAAAGAATTTGGCAGCACTTCGGCGTAGTTTTCTCTCGTCAAAATCTTGTTACCAAAATGAGTTTACTTCATCTATTTATAGTTTGCTTCTGAACTGCCGAAATGGGTCGACACACTCTGTTGGGGTCGACACATGCACTAGCCGGTAGACACATCGAAAATATAGCCGTTGGAAGCTTATGGTCAGTTGGGTGGACATAACTTTTTGTGCGGTCGACATGACTCTTCAGAGGAAGATCGGGTCGCAGCAGCAGTCGTCCAACACGCAGCAGCAGCACAAAGCGGCGAGGCTGCATTCAAATATTTGAACTTCTTCAGACCCTTTTCATCAGAAAGATAAAAGAGAACCGAGGACTCACCATCCCTCGAGGAACCCTAATCTTCTTTTACGCGGCGCAGCTGTGTACTGTGGGGGTGCCATCACGGGAGGTCCTTCATTATTATTTGGAGAGAAAAAACTCAGCATTAAAAACCCTAGAATGGGTGAATAACCTCGGAAAGAAAGAAGCATACCTTGTGCAGGATATGGATAGCCAAACTTAACGTCAGCCATTCTCAAACTTCAAAGCTTCATTTCAAGGTTGAATGGGAGATGGAGATTAAATAGAGACGAAAGAGGCGGTGGAAAACAGATTAAGTGGGCCTGCGTGGGAAGATCTCGTGGAGACAGAAAAGTTCTAGCAACGTGTTCAACTTAAATATGCAACCCTTTTGCGTTGATATCCAAGTAGATTGGACGAGCCCCATCCTCAAACTAGCATCGAAGAATCGATCATGATTGGCGTGGTAGGCTAGAATTGTCGTTTATGGGTCATCAAATGGGTCGAGATGGTGTTAGAATCGTGATCGCTGTCTACCTTTTAGGTTTAGCCATCTCCCTTCACTTCCACTTGCGAAAATAGATGAGAAAAAAGAATTATCTGCCGATAAAGGAATTAAATTAAGCCTAAACGGTTCCATCTTAAAGCGTAAAGAGAGGGTTGCTACTTGGGGCCTTGCCCGACAGCATAATTTATAATATTGTGAATCATTTGCTCTAATTACAAGGATGAACACCATGAGAGCTTTAATCTCTCTTGTAACTCGAAATAGGAAACTTCTATATTTAGATATGAAATCAACCTTTCTCAATGGCGTTTTGAAATAAGATGCATCTGTTGTTCAACCAAAGGGATTTATAAAGGAAGAAAACAAGATTTACCAACCAAAAAAGATATTGTTATTCAGATAATATATAAATAATTAATTATTATTCACTCGCAAGCTCAAACTTTTGAGATTGTTGATAATTTAACATGATATTAGAGTCAGAGATTGCAAATTCGAACATCGAAAAAATTAAAAGCGATACCATTAAAAAAAACTCACATGTAAAGATAACATACATTTAGGGAGAACATTAAGATAATATATAAATTATTAACTTATCGTTCAGCCACAAACTCGAGCTTTTAAGACTATTTAAGGATTGCAACAAATACTATAGACCTAGAATAGAAGAATAGATCAATACATTAGGGAGCAATGTTTCAAGAGGCATTTTCAAGTCTTGTACCTAAAAGGCAAAATCTTTTGCCTTCATGGCCTATACACCCAGTCTCGACAATTTGTGAGGGGGTTAAATCATGGTGACTCAGCGGCCCAGAGATATGAGGTCTTTACCTGATATCCCAATGAGCTACCCCAACATTGAGGGTAACAACTCCCACACTAGGATAGCGCAGACGTCGAACCTAGGCTCTTGTACCCAATTTACCATCTCTGACCCAACTGAGCTATGCCCGTGCAGGCGAGACATTTTCAAGTCTACTTTATTACATCGAGTTTCCATGGGACAATTTTGGTTGGCATTCAAGTCATTGTTGAACAATAGTTAGTCAACCATCAAATAATATAATTAAAATTGATGAAACAAAATTTTACCATTTTAAATTTTTAAGTTGTGAAAATTTGAATTTAAGGTGCTGAAAAAATTACATGGCAAACATTTTGTATTTATTAATGATATTGTTTTTTTTTGTATTATACTAAATATGTGAAATCGATATATTAATAAATATTATTACAGTTTTTAACTTAGTATATTGAAAATAATTTTTAATATATTTATATAGGTTAATAGTAAATATGTACATTTGGTTTATTAAGCTCAGTTCGTTAGGCTGGATTAAGTCAACTCATTAGGTTCAAGACTCACAAGCGGGTCTCAAAATAATATTTTTGAATATATAACCTGAATCGAACTTGTGAGTCTTGTGAGTCAATTTCACATATTTACAAAAAAAAAATTAATATAAAAATGATGGGTTTTGAATTTATTTTATTAGTTTATGAAAAAGTTCAAATTAAATAGTTCTCAAAAAAATTATTTTATTTATAATTTGAAATAAAATTAATTCTAAATTTAATAATTTTAGCAAATCTTTATATCCAGTCATATTCATATGTAATTAGAGTTTACTATATTATTAGATATTAGAAGACATTTGATTTTATTTCAAATTTTAAATTAAATAAATTGAAATTCACTCAAAAGACTCACATGTTCGATTCAGGTTATGTATTTTAATTAACAAACAAACGATCTTAAACTATTTAGATAAGTATTTTCTATAAATTGAAATTTACTCACAAAACACATCTATCAATAATAATTATATATTAAATGAAATTATTTTTCTAATAGATATTTTTTAATAAAAAATATAGAATTATTTTTAATAATTAATTAAGTTATGTTTATTTTTTTGTTTTAATGATTCATATGTTTAATTTATATTTTATTATGTTTAGTACATGGGGGCATCTTAGCAAATAGTTACTCGTAATTTGACAGAACAATTATGTCTCACACGAATTGCATTTTTTTAATCACCTAGATTTGATATAATATCGTTTTCTTAATATGGCTAGATTGATTATTTTTTATTGAAAATCTTACATTTTTAAGTATAATTAACATTGATAGGTGTATTTTAATTGACTATTTCATATGAAAGTATGAATATTGATAGGAAATCATTTTTCTTAATATGGTTAGATCAACTATTTTGATTGTATATTTGTATATTTATGTTTGAAATTTTTATTTTTTATTGTGTATATGTATAAATTATATCAATTGAGTATTTCATTTAAATATATAATATGCATTTTTAATGATTTCGTTGCATACAAAGTGAATGATTTATCTCACCCGATCCAACTCACACTCACCCCGTACCCAACCGGAGCCAAAACCGGCCGACTCGAAGCCCAATCTGAAGCTACCAAAATGTAACCAAACCTAATTAGAATATTTGTAACGTCTCGTCTTTCTTAATATAAATTGCCGTGATGATTTAATGAGTATGTTAATGTGATGCGGCTATAGTATAATAGAACATTAGTGTATGAAGTTTTCATATGAATTTTTAAATTTTCATGCATGAGTGCAAATGCAACATAACAATCTCAATGAATACAAGATATTAAGGTTGAGTGAAGATTGAGGCGATACTGCCTCGACTGGGTCTAATGATATCAACCCTTCTCCAATTGGGGCTAAAAAATATAGAAATTATTGTGCAGGTGATTTATTGTGGAATAGAGGTTTAAAGAGATGATCATTCACAAAGTTTGGACCGTAAGTGCATCATCATTGTCTTAGTAGGTGTATTCATAATAACTCTACACGTAGCGAATACGTTTTCACATCATTTGATACGAGAGTCTTACTCCTTTTAACTACTCCTTCATCAAGTATTTGAAACTTTTTAATCATGATAAGAATTTAATCTCGGTCTTCATTCACTATAAGAAGTTACTAGCTTCTTCTATTTTATTATTGTTTCGATATGTCTCAAGCAAACCATGTTTCGGTTCAAGAATCTTCATTACCAATCCTATCCAATTATGATAAAAATAAATACACGTCTTCTTGGAATTCGTCATGACCTTATTGGGTTGAGAAAATCCTATAGAAGGTCTATTCAAATGATTTAAGAAGGAATTGCGATTGTTGAGTCATTCATTGCCCAAGTTAGCCTAGATTGGTTGAAGAAGAATTGATTCAAGAACAAGTGGAGGATGAACCCGAAGAGGTAGATGATGAACCTTGTCATTGAATAGGAATTTAAAATATTTCATTGGTCGATGAATGAAACGAAACTTTTCACTAATTGTTTTAGGCCTTAATCTTGTTAACTTATTGTTTTGGCTTTTAATCTTGTCATGACCCCTTGAGGCAACATCAATTGTTAATGATAATGTTAAATAAGGAGAGAAACGAGCGTAAATTTGCATGAAATGTGAGGAGCTTATGTGTTAATTAAAGATTAGTTCGTAATTAGGGATAGACTATTGACATTTACTATGTTTAACTTTGTTTAAATGGGATTTATGTCTAGTTAGAACTATTAAAAACCATACAATTTGATGATTAAAACTTAGAACATGCAGCCTCAAGAACTTATCGCATGAATGGACCACTCAAGACTTCCTTAAAAGTCAAAGAATTTCATATATCCCAAAATGTCGACAACATAGCCTAATGTCGGCTGGTCAAGAAGCTAAACAAAGATGAAAAATGTCGATTGGAGCTTTACCCAAGTTGGAAACAATGCCGAAGCTCTAAAAAAGGTTGATTAGATTTTTTGGGAGAAACTACAATAAACGCAACAAAAAAAAGAACAAAAATTTCTATAGAAATCATGCTCGTCTCTTTCAAGGTTCCAATTCGAGATTTACTCTTTGAGTGCGCGAGAAGTTTGTAAATCACAAGTCAATCGCGGTTGATCGAGCAATTAGAACGAACGGATTAATGTTCAAGAAGTCTTGGGACGGGAACATAGGGGAAACTTTCTTAGGAGAAACTTGAAGGGGTTTTGATCCAACAAACTAATTCTGCCAACAATTTTGGCACCCCATCCATTTTGATTTAATAATGAAATAGAATAATGGAGGGGTGGAATTAAGACAGAAAGCTACAACCACAGCTCACATTTACACGTAGCACTCTCCATAAATCAAGTTTCAAATCATTCCCATCACCCATCATGCAACCACCCACCTCTTACTCATCGCATTTACTATTGAAAATGAAACATTTTTATTTTAAAAAATCACATTTTTACTCTATTTTAAATCAATATTGTGAAAACCTTGAGAGTAGTAAAAATTCAAATCTGTCATTTTAGATAAATAACTTAAATAAGGCTTGAATTTTTCTCATTGAAGGATTACGGCGTCTGAATTAAATACATACACTTTCTTTCAAACGTTTGATCAATTTTATTTTATTTTTAATTTTTATTTTTAATTAATTTGAATAAGATAATTTCATTTGAATGACTTGAAAATTTTACCATACATTGATAACAATAAAAGAAACTAATCAGGAAAGTTTTAAATTTTTTCGACATTTGTATGATTTATTATAATTTTTTTAATGCATAAAAAATAAATTTAGTTAAAATTTCGTAAAATTATTAAAAATGTTTTACACATTTAAATATTATAAGACAATACTCAATAAAATTTTGTGAATTTTTAATAATTGTACAAGTTATTATAATTTTGTTAATGCAGAAAATAAATAAATTGAGTTAAAACTCCGTACATCAATAAAAAATTTTGAAAATTTTGTCAGACATTTACAGCATTATGAAACAATATTTTACAAAATTTCGTAAATTTTCAATAATTTTAAAATTTATTATAATTTTTTGAATATATAAATAAAAAATTTAATTAAAAAAATTAAAATTTTATTTAAACCTCGAGTCTGATTTAAAGTTTTACCCTATCTCGACTAAAACAAGAACATCATGATAGATTCTAAATTACGTATGTAATTATAAAAAAATTAGAATAAAATATTTGAGATAATTAATCACACCAGCTTGGTCGCTTCTGTTTAAACTCTCAAGGGTTTCCGACTATAAAGCAGAACCGCAGATGGCCGTGTTTCGTTCACGGCAGAATCTTTGCTCCAATGGCAGTTTCTCAGAAGGAGCTAACGTGGGAAAACCTCACTGGCTCTAACCAATGGAAAGGTCTCCTTCAACCTCTGGATCCCGGCCTCCGGGAGCTGATCATTCGCTGTGGAGACTTCTGCCAAGCCACCTACGACGCCTTCAACAACGACCAAAACTCCAAATACTGCGGCTCTTGCCGCTATGGAAAGGCCTCCTTCTTCGACAAGGTGATGCTTCAGAATGCCTCCGATTACGAGGTCGTGTCCTTCCTCTACGCCACCGCCCGCGTCAGCGTGCCGGATGCCCTGCTCCTCCACTCTCTATCTCGTGAGCGTTGGGACCGAGAATCTAATTGGATCGGCTACATCGCTGTCACCACCGATATAGTGAGCGCAGCCTTGGGCCGCCGTGAAGTTTACGTAGCTTGGCGAGGGACCACGCGTGGCTACGAGTGGATCAATGTGCTCGGAGCCGAGTTTGAGTCTGCTAAGCCTTTGCTGCCGTTGGTCAAAACCAATGGACTCAGCCCAAACGGTAGAGAAGAAAGCGAGAGTAGTAGCGAAGACGATGACCACGAAAAAGCTCCCAAAGTAATGAGAGGTTGGATGACAATTTACACTTCTGAGGATTCGAATTCGCCATTCACGAAATTAAGCGCTCGAGCGCAGCTTTTAGCGCAGTTAAAAGAACTCAGAGAGAAATACAAGACGGAGAAGATGAGTATCATTCTAACAGGACACAGCTTAGGAGCTACTTTATCAGTTCTAAGCGCTTTCGACTTGGCCGAAAATGGCTTCTCCGACGTACCCATTTCTGCGTTTGTTTTTGCGTCTCCTCAGGTAGGGAACCGAAGCTTCAAAGACAGATTAGAAAAGCACAAGAACGTGAATATTCTTCATACGAAAAACAAACTTGATGTAATCCCACTCTACCCAGGAACTCTCTTGGGCTACGTGGATACAGGGACAGAGCTGGAGGTCGACACGAGGAAGTCGCCATGCCTGAAGGACTCGATAAACCCTAGCGACTGGCACAATTTACAGGCCCTGCTGCACGTAGTTGCCGGGTGGAATGGAGAGCACGAGGAGTTTAAGCTGCAGGTGAAGAGAAGCTTAGCTCTAGTGAACAAGTCGTGTGAGTTTCTCAAGGACGAGTTTCAAATTCCGGGCTTGTGGTGGGTAGAGAAGAACAAGGGGATGGTGGTGGATGAAAACGGCGACTGGGTCTTGGCCTCGCCGCCGGCAGAGGACCTGCCTGTACCGGAATATTGACCGGCGATCGAAGCCTCCCTGGAAATGGCGTGATAATTGATTTTATCCATGTCGTTGTCAGCGTCGGATGGCCAAACATGATTGACATCTCATCTTTGTCTATTGTCCACGTCCCACTTTCATTTCTCGTATAATCTACAATCTGTCTTTTCCTGTTTTGTGTAACGTGGACTTTGTTTGTACATTTAGTTAGCATAATTATTAAAATCCAAAACTGTCATCAAATTATAAAATAGTTTGTAAATAAAATATAAATATTAAATTGGGTAAAATAATCGGACTTGAATTTTGGATTAATAGTCTTAATCGAAGTCTAAGTTTTTTTTTAAAAAAATTCAGACTGAGTATGTTAATATCAGACCTCCGAAGCAGTGTCACTGCATCTGTATCAGACGCACTCATGCTTGATTTGAGTTTTACCCTATCAAATTTATGTGATAAATTTTTTGAATAAGAAGATAAAATGCAATAAAAAAATTCAAAAAGTTTTATATTCATCTACTAACATGTTCAATTTGATTTTGGTAACTTTGTTAGTGACTTCGTGCGCGATTCTCAATTGATTTTATATTCTAATGCATTTTTACAAGCTTGAACTCTGTTAAATTCATTTCTACTTAAAAAGTAAATTAAAATATTATTTCATTTGCGTTCAAACTAATATCTTTTCCATCATTTTCATCCAACTAATTCAATGATTTAGGAGCAATGCTATTATATATTTTTTATTTTCAATAATGTTCTACGTGTCTCAATTCATTGACATCCAATATTTTCATCCTAGCTATTCAATAAGCGTAGCCATTTACATCAAAATATAGCGACTTTGCAATGATTGTCCCTCTGACCAACAAAATATTCTCAAATAATCACAGTCAAGTAAAAAATCACAACCAAGAGTAATTTAATCTCGTTTTGATACCAATTGTAGGGCTGATTTTAAACCTAATAGGTGATTTAAGTTTACTAGCTCTTTCGTGATTTATAATTCTAATTCTCAAAGTGATATTTTTTATAAGATCAAAGAGAAAAGGACAGAGAAATACAACCTATGTGTTAAAGCATTTCGGCCCAACATTTGTCTACGTTCGGGTGTCACTCAAATTTTTACAATGATTCCTTTTTTGCGAAGATTCCACTCTTAGTTCTCTTAACTAGTTTTTTTGAAGGGCGTCGCCCTAACTTCTCAATTTTTTCTCGAAAAATAAAAACACTCGAACTTAACTAGATTACGTTTTTACAATTCTGACAGTCTAACACATTACAAAAAATCTAAAGTAAACGTGCAATCTAACACATTACGTTTTTTTCTCAGGCTAATTCTAACTTCTTTCAACTCCCCTTCTATTTATAGATTTGGCTTTCTATAGAGTTTTAGTCAACTTAAAAAGTTTAGTTTCGGTCGACCAATTCTTCGTAGCCGTTTCTAGTCATTGGAGATTTTTTATCGACCATTTCATCTTTCGGTCAACCGATCTTTTCGATCATAGATTTATCTGTTGACCCATTCTATTTTAGTTGATGGGAACTCCAATTTGGTTGGCTCTTTTAGAGACGATACAAATCTTGATTTTCTCATAAGGCTTTCGGTCGACCCATCCTTTTGATTGTAAATCTATCGATCGACTCATTCTATTTTGGTCGACCCTTTCGGTGGCCCTTTAGAATTTTGGTCAGCCTTCGAAAGAATTTACAAATCTTGATTTTTTTAAGGCTTTCGATCGACCTCTGCTTCAAACTAATTTTGATAATTTAAATGTCAATCACTTAACAAGCACGTTAGAAATAATAAATAATATTTTTAAATGGCATTTACAATAAAATTATAAATTATTAAATTAATCATAAAAAAATAAAAACTCGTTGCTTACTCAATAAGTAAATAGAGATAGTTAAATATAATCAAGTGAAGTTAAAGAGAGTTAAATGACATTAGTAATGAAAACATCATCAAATAGAGTAGTGAAGTAATAAATGAATATCATTGAGAAAATCTAGTGTAATAAAGGTAGAAGGCCCATGAAGTCTCTAGTGTGAGTCCATTACTCGTTAGCATTTAATCGTTCTTGATCCTCTTCCTAACATCAGAATACAGTCCATTACTTATTGTGCTATTTATAATTTAGTGATCCTTATATTTGGGAGTACATGTATATAAGTTGAGTTTGTTCCTCTGTTGAGTCTTTCAAGATTGACGTTTAATAGAGAAATTTAGCTATAGGCTTAGGATAAATGCAACCAAACATCATATATTGGTGTGATTATGAGCCATATGATTGGTTCCAGCCGGGTAGAAACCTATCATAAATGCAACCAAACATCATATATTAGTGCTCTCTTTCCACATGTAATATGGTTGAGACCACTTAGAAAACGTTATATATATATATATATATTTAATTTGAAAAATATTTCTTTCTGCTCTTATCATAAATCTACTCTCTTTTGACCAACTGAATTATGCTCGTGCAGACACTTCTTCTCTTCTTAATTCGCCATACTATTTGACATTAATCTTTTGAAAAGATTCTAATTCATTTTCCGTGGCACAGACACTCACTTTTTTACCTAGAAAGTCTCAACTTCTCTCTCTCTCATTCATTGATTTTTTTATTAATTAAAAATAAAAAATTTGAAGAAGGTTGAAATAATTATTTTTATTATGTAGAATATTTTCTTCATTCAAAAAGCTAAAATACATTGTAAATTTTTTTAAAATTTAAAACACTTTGTTGAATATTGTATTACAATAATGTAGACGTGTGCTAAAAAATGTAAGAATTTTATTAATATACATAATTTAAGTATTTGACTTTTGAATTAAAAAAATTATAATACATTGTAAAATTATTGAAAATTTACGAAAATATTGTAGAATATTGTTCCATAATATTATAGATGTGTGACAAAAATTTTAAGAATGTTTATTGACGTACAAAATTTTAAGTAAATTTTTTTTATGCATTCAAAAATTTATATCAACTGCAAAATTGTTTAAAATTTACGAAACTTTGTATAATATTGTCTTATAATATTTTAAATGTGTTTAAAAAATTTCAAAATTTTTTATTGACGTACTAAATTTTAACTAAATTTATTTTTCTGTATTAAAAAATTATAGTAATTCGTACAAATGTCAAAATAATTTGAAATCTTTCAGATTAGTCTCTTATATTATTGTGAATGTATGTTAAAGACTTTAATTCATTCTAATAAGGTATGACTATCTATATTAATTAAAAATAAAAATTTAAGAAAAAAATAAAATCGACCGAACGTAATGACCCTCGTTCGGACGTCTGTACGGACACAGTGACTTCCTTTCAGACGTCTGTAATAGACGCAATGACTTTCTTTCAGATGTCCAAAAAACTCTAAAATGATTTTTTTTTTAAAAACTCAAATATTTTTTTGACTATTTACCTAAAACTTGAGCTCGATTTTAATTTCTACTCTATTATGTATAAGCAGTGAATTTCTCAATTTCTCCGAGGCTTCAACGACTGCAATTTGTTTGGATTAGGCTAAAAAATAAATGTCTAGAAAATAAATAGCTTCAAACTATATACTCCCGAGTCCCGAAACACATTATAAGCAGGCAGGAAGACGAAGCTTCCTCAATACCCAGCACAATTCCAGTCTCGTCCCAAATTACTATCAAACAGTATTTTCTTTTTTTATTGCTTCCCCAAAGAATGAAACTCCGGCGTATATTGAGCTTCAAAGTATATTCATGCTGATTTACAGATACTCCGATGTAATGACAGGAAAGAGACTTCGAGAGGCTGCTTTCCGCCGCTTACACTTCAGGTATGGTTGCTAGAAGCACCTGCCAGATGCAGAGGAGCAGTCTTATCAACGCAATAAACATCCTCTGGATTAAATCTAAAAATTACCCAAGTCTCTGAACCGACTGAGAAAGGGGAGATGATAGTCTTTACCTCTGAAAACTGCGTGTTTCCATGGCCATTTTGAGCAGTTTTGACATGGCCATCCCACCTGGGATCGTGAGACGTGGATTGAAGACGAGACGAAGTTGACGAGCGGGGAACAGTCTGTAATGTTCGCTTCAGCCAAGATTCAGAGGGAGATTTCGGCAAAGGAGGAGCGAGGGGAAACTGTGGACGGCCCCCGTTAGGGCTTTTGAGCAGCTGGTTTCTCAGATCCATAGCTTTATCGGAGTTCTCTTTTGACCTTCTGGATTCTGATCTCGAATCATTTTGGGTATTGGATTCGATGGTTGTTCCATTGGTTGTTTTTAAGCTTTTCGAATCGTTGTTCGAAGCCCATACGTTTAAATTATGGGCTTCGCTCAAATCGCTGGTCTGCACCTCCGAATTTGATTTTGGAGACTTGAGCTTATGAACAGAGTCGATGTACAAAGTTTTTTCGACGACGTCGCTGGATGAATCTGGATCGGTTTCTAGGAATTCTCGAAAGCATCGTCTCTGAGAGTCGATGGCAGCGATATCTTTCTCTGCAGCTCCGGCTAAAATGGCATTTTGCTTCATTGGCTCATCTGAATTCCAAAAACCATGTTTCGAACTTCTTCGATCTGTTCTACCTTTGGGCTCGAGTTTTTCATTACGAAAGTTAGAAACCATTTTCTTCTCATTTGCATTCTGCAAACTACGAACCGGCGTTTTCATCACTGGAATTGGATTCAAGAGGCAAAACCGAGGAAGCAAACCGCAGATTTTAGTGGACGAAGAATACTCGTACAGACTGTTATCGTCATCACTGACGATATCATGTTCATAATGGGTTGAAGCCATTTGTTCATACGAATTTAGTGGAAGAGCGACCTTCTGCAACTCCCATGGCGGATTCTTTTGGGGTGTTTGCTTTTTAATGGAGTGCTGAGGTGTTTCTGAGGCCATTGCCTTTGCCGCGGGCAAAAATCTACGAATCATGAAATCCCGATTTTGCAGATCTGTCGAAAATGTCTCGAATTGTCGTGAATCTGCGCTGTCGAATTCACTCAAGCCGCTAAAACTGCAGTTTATGAAGAAGGATTCTGTTCTTGAGAGTGTATCCTGTGCATCCAAATAAGCTTCGTTACTCTCTCCAGAGTCCAAGCTCTCCTTCCTCTCCCTCTCTCTCTTCCTGTCCTTGTCTTCTTCTTCGCCGTTTTTGGCGTTTGAATTTCTTCCCGGCGGTGGCTTCGGTGAAGCTTGAGGCTTTCTGAAGCGCAGCGACGGCGGTTTGTCTTCGTCTTTGGGTTTTCCTGGAATTTTCTCCCATTGAAACGGAACGGTTCCTGGGTTTCTCACCGGACCGGATTTCAGTTCCGATTTATAGACCGGAAGAGGAGGAATTTTGGGCTCTGAACTTTCGACGGTTCTCTTCTTCTCATCGGCTCCGGCGGGTGAAAATCTCCGAACCGACATAAGTGGCTGGCTGAAATCCAATTTCTTGTCTTCCATCAGACTCCTCAATGGCGTCGATTATCTTCACAGAGAACGGCAAGCTCTGAATCAAATCCAATGCCCAGAAAAATCAGACCAAAACTCAATCCAATCGAGGAAGAAAACAGAGTAATATGCCATTTAATGCAGAAAAATAAACATTTTCTTGTGTAAATGATCTCCAGGTATTGGAAGTACACTTGAAATCTCAAGAAATCTTTAGCTTCGATTCAGATTCAGAAAGAACATGGTGCATGAAGAACCACCATTAAAGACGGGGAAACAAACCTCTGAGTTATGGCCGACCGCAGACCCGAAAGCCAACCTCGTCCACGGAGAAACACAGAGGGATATTTATTGCGAAATGATGGTCTCGAAATCAAAAGAAGCTTTGAGAGAGAGAGAATAAAGTGGGAGAAGAAGACGAGAGAGAAAGGAAGGGGTTTAGCATAAACTAATCTGTAAGTTTAGGGGAGAGCTTGGCCCATCTCCCATGGCGGAAACCCAAGATTTCAAAGAAACAGCCATTTTTCGCAATTGAAAATTGAGACGAGAGCTTTGTTTAATCAGAATCAAACAAAAGTGGGTCAAGCTTCTGAATCACTTTGCTTAGGATCACGTGAAGACATCTAATCTTTTCGAGTTCCAGCATAGTTTTCATTACAACTGTGATTCATCTTTCAACAAAAGAAGCAAGTTGGACCATTCTTCCAATCCACCTCACACCCATCCATCTTCCAACCTTTTTATTTTCCTTTTTTAATTATTATTTTTTTAAAACAACATGTACTTGTTACAATAATTTGTTATTCATCCACTGTGCTCGTGATCATCGATTTTCCAATAATTTATTATGAACTAACATGCTACTTAATAATTAAATTAATTTAAATAATAATAATTATTTTTATTTTTATTCACTGAATATATTTAAATTGATCTAATTACGTGACGATATATCAGAAAGTATGATAAAAAAATGTGACAAGAGAATAAGTCTATACTAAAGATCAAGTCTCATGAAGTTGCGTATTTTAGTTAAGATTATTATTCATATTTTAATAATAGTAAATAATAATTAATTCTAAATAATATTCTCATTGAAAGCTTCTACTAATCTTGAGTTAATTAGTAGCAAACACTTAACTACGGTCAAAGGGTTGACTTGGATGGTGTTTCTTGCGAAGCGTGCATTTACCGTTTCCCCAGTTCAAGTTATCGAAAAACTCGACGCGTCGGTCTGTTGACTGGTATCTATCGAAGCTGGCCATCGCATTAACTTTGTAGAGATGGCGTTGTCAGCTACTGGGGTTGACGCTTGACAGGCAAATGTTCGACTTGTCGCCATCCTAATTGAAATGGGTGGGTCCCAAACCTGCGACCAATAACATTGTTTCCTAAGATTAGAACCATGTCGTTTCGTATATTATGTTCGGAGCTTGTTTCCTAAGCTGGTTATGAACTTGGTTTGGACATATCTTGGGTCAAGCAATTGATCAAAGAGAGCTCCAACACTGGCCGATGTTCTCTTTTTCGTGTTCATTTCCATTGGATTTGATACAACTTCATATATGTCACTTGCATTTGTTGACGTTTTCGGTTTTCTCTTATTAATCTCCAATTTTTTTCTTATTTTGTGTGCTTTTACAAGACATTAGTGTGTACTTATTTTTCGATCTCCAATCATCGAAGGAGAAGGATCCAATCCGGCTCAACCAAGAGAGAAAGAGGTTATGTTCTGGATCGCGGCGGAAGTGGCCGAACTTCGCGGCGCTCGTCTTCCTTCAGTAGGTTCTTGTAGACGACATCGTACCCGGCATCGCCTCTGCTTCACCACTCTGGGTTTGTAGGTAGGACCCTGCAAACCCTTCTTTGCTGCATACTTCCACTTTGTCGCCTGCTTTGAACGCCATTCATTCGTTGATGCCCATGATCACAAGGACCAAGCATCCAAGACATGTCCATTTGAAGAGGAATCCTTGCGCAATTTGACCTCCACTTCGTGCCTTCATAGTCTTCTAACTTGGTTTAATTAAGTTCTCTTTTCTTTGTTTGAATCTCATTGTTTCCAAGCTTCGAGAAATCCACCTCCTCCGCGAGGGTTGTTGCTGCCACTAACGATGGTTGTGACACTAGCAATTCGATTTATAATCTTACAGACGAAAGTATTTTGGCAATTGCCCAATATGAACCTGAGTCGGATTTCCCTTGATCTCCACGATTGTTCCACACGAATGTGTCGATTCCTGCTCCGAACTATCTTCACCTGTTACCAATAAAGGCAAAATTTCTCGCATTCACACCCTGACCCGATAGTTTGTGGAAGGGTAAGTCAAAGTGACTCAATAGGCTAGGGATGACAGACTTTTACCTGCGTTTACAAGGAGCTACTCTACATTAGAGGTAACAACTATTACACTACGATTGTCAGGATTCGAACTTTGGCACTTGTTACTAACTCTACCATCTCTGAACCAACTGAGTTATGCCCGTACGGACTAAACTATGAGCCTCCGGGCTCGCTGCTATTCAATGGACGGATTGATTTAGGTTGAACAAAAACGAAGAATAATAATAAATAAATAAATAAAAATGGGCATTTTGGCGGTGCCTAAGCTTTGGATTTACCAATGCACAACACCGTATTCTGTAATGGGTTGATTTTCTTCTTCCCTTGTCAATGATCGTCCAGAAAATAGCCAGAAACGTTTTAACCGCCGCCTCCTCGGGAATCTTCGCCCACCCCAATTGGCCAAAGCGATCTTCTCTTCCCAACAGTTTGCCATGCAATAGAACAGAACCCATCCACTAACTACGCTCGGACGTGGCCTTCAACTGTGTTCATGTGTGTTTATTCCTTTCTGCACCCATTTCAGCCCCTCAAGAAGCAGGCCGGTGATCGCCTCATCGATGGACCACCCTGAGCCCCGAACCTGCTGTGGGAGACCAAGAGTTTTGGCCGTGATTCTTGATTTGGATGGCACTCTTTTGGACAGGTATTTTTATTTCTCTCTTTCTTTGGCGTTGCGCTTGCTTGATCACACGTCCAGCTGATCTCGTTGTGTACAGAGACGGCTACAAAAGATGTTCTGGCTGACTTTCTGGCAAAATCTGGCAAGGTTTTGGACAGTGAAAGAGAAGACAAGAAGAGGCTGGGTATGACTCAGAGGGATTCTGCTGTTTCCTCTGTTGAACATTATGAGCTGCCATTGACGTCTGACCAGTTCATCCAAGAAATCACATGTACAGAGAAAAGTGCGTATTCCTCATAAGAAATGAAATCTGTATCTCAAATCTTGTTCTTCATATTCAATGTTCATCTGCATTTTCAGGTGGCTCCATGCCAAACCACTTCCTGGCGCCAATCGCCTGATAGAGCATCTCCACGCTCATGAAATTCCATTTGCTCTTGCTTCAAATTCCTTGCTGGATTACATCGAAGCCAAAATTTCTCACCAAAGAGGTTATATCTACTCTTTCCAAAATTTCTCGCCAATCGCATGAGTTAATCTACTGAACCACAAGCTTAGACTATCTTAAATTAAGCGTACCATGTGTTATGAATATCCTGTTGGGAAACGATCGGATAATTAACCTGAAAAATACTTCTCCAAGTTCTTGTGTGCTAAATGAGATTACCAAATCCAAGCCAGTAATATCAATGAAATCCAAGCAAATAATCAAGCAATAAATAAAAACGAGACACCGATATTTTAACGTGGAAAACCCTCCAAATCAAAGGTAAAAACCACGGGCGAGGAGCTACCGAATCAAACATCCACTATGTTAAATAATGGGTACACCAAGTTCTCTCTAGATCATCAAACTAGAGGATTACAATAACTCATCAAGATCAAACAACAATCTTGGATTCAACAAATAAAGAGATAGAGGATAAACGATGATAAAAACGGCAGTTCCGTTTTTACCCCAACAGGCAGTCTTAAAAAACACAAAATACGATCTTCACCGTTCAGAACGTACCTCTGTGTGTCTCGAAGCTACTGTAAAAATTTTCAGCCGATCCAACGGTTGAATATGGAGAAAACGGAAATCAATTTTTCTGCGTTAGAAAAATCCGAACCCTTTTCTATTTCTCTCTTCTCTCTATCTTTTGTTCAAGACTACTCTCACTCCTTCTTAACCTAGCAGCCCCTTCCTTTTAATTAGGTTAAGATGCCCTAATGGGCTTAAGTGGTCAAGCCCACAAAATAGGCTTGACCCAACAATTCTCCCCCGTCAAGTCATTTTGTGGGCTCTCGTAAGCCTGCTCCTTGCCTACAAGCTTCAAGCTTCTCCTTAGACAAAGATTTCGTAAACATGTCTGCTGTATTCTCAGATGTATGAATTTTCTCTAAGCTCAGCTGTTTACTCTCAAGTACATCACGAATCCAATGATACCTGACATCAATGTGCTTGGATCTCGAATGAAATGTCGAATTTTTTGAAAGGTGGATTGCACTCTGACTGTCACTGTAGACAATCAACTTCTCTTGTTCTAGGCCAAGCTCCTCTAAAAACTTCTTCATCCACAAAGCTTCTTTGCAAGCTTCTGTGATGGCAATATACTCGGCTTCTGTAGTTGACAAAGCAACACGCTTTTGCAATTTGGATTGCCAAGACACGGCTCCCCCTGCAAAACTCATCAAGAACCCTGAAGTGGACTTACTGGAATCAATGTCGCCTGCCAAATCTGAATCTGCAAATCCAACCAAAATCGGCTCTCCAATACCAAAACATAGACATACTTTAGAACTGCCTCTTAAGTATCGGAGGATCCATTTCACTACATCTCAATGTTCCTTGCCAGGATTAGCGAGAAAACGACTCACTACTCCAACTCCATGAGCTATATCTGGCCTCGTACAAACCATGGCATACATCAAACTGCCAACTGCAGATGCATATGGAACTGTGCTCATCTCTTTCTTTTCTTTCTCTTCTGTAGGACACTGCTTAGTACTAAGCTTGAAATGTCGTCCAAGTGGAGAAGAAACAGCCTTAGCTTGACTCATGTTAAATCTCTTAAGAACTGTATCGATATATCGCTCTTGAGATAGCCACAATTTTCCATTCTTCCGTTCTCGGGTTATCTTCATGCCAAGTATCTGTTTCGCCGGCCCAAGGTCTTTCATAGCAAATGAGGAACTCAATTCTCCTTTAAGTTTCTCAATTTTGCTGCTATCATGACCAACAATCAACATGTCATCCACATACAGCAGAAGGATAATAAAATCCTCATCAGAATATCTCTTCACAAATACGCAGTGATCAGACGATGTTCTGGTGTACCCTTGACCCATCATGAACGAGTCAAACTTCTTGTACCATTGCCTAGGTGCTTGTTTTAATCCATACAA
>QAOC01004554.1:35238-51947 GCA_003255005.1 Begonia fuchsioides
GCAGTACTAGCGGTTCATGTTTCTTTCTCGGCCGTAACCTTATTTCTTGGTCTTCCTCCAAACAGAAGTGCGTTTCTCGCTCCACCACCGAAGCTGAATACCGGAGTGTGGCCGATGCTGTTGCTGAGATTCTCTGGCTCCAAAAGCTCTGTCATGATCTTGATCTCACCCTTCGGTCTCCTCCGGTCATCTTCTGCGACAATGTCAGTACTACTTTTCTGGCTTCTAATCCAGTTCTGCACTCCAAATCCAAACACATCGATCTCGACTTCCACTTTATTCGTGAAAAGATCTCTGCCAATGAGTTACTAGTTCAGTTTACTCCCTCTTCCGAGCAACTCGCTGATGGATTCACGAAGCCACTTTCCGGTGATCATTTTCGATTTCTCTGACGCAAGCTTCACGTGGTACCCCCGTCAGCTTGAGAGGGGGTATTGGACGTCACACTACTCACCATGCTTTTGGAATTAGTTAGTTTGTTATTTCCTAGCTAATGATTGATTGCCATGTGGCACTTCTAGAACCATCTCCATGTATTTAAATAGTCACGTTGCTTTAATGAATATCATTCAAGCCTGTCATTAACCTTGTCATGGTTGATCCAATTTGACTAACCGCACGCTTTGCCAATGACTCTACTTGTCTAGTTTCAGGTTATGAGAATTCTGAATATCTTGACATTTTCTACTATACAAATTTCTTGTTAATCACAAAAAAAATTGATTATTTTTTTGCAATGATGATTTTAGGGGTGGACAGAGCATTGCCTGTTGATCCAATTTGACTAACCGCACGCTTTGCCAATGACTCTACTTGTCTAGTTTCAAGTTATGAGAATTCTGAATATCTCGACATTTTCTACTGATGAATATTGAACAGTTTCCCTTTTTTAGATGGAGTTCTTCCTGACCAAGCTTTGGGAATATATTTTGGGTGGGCTAAAGTGGATGAGGTGGGAACAACCCTCAAGATCGTGGTTAGCATTGGATGGCATCACTGTTCTTTCACTTCATTGGGAAAATACTTGGTGCTGACCTTGGCTTGTTTGTTTCATTTTTTCGTTTATATCAACCAAATCACTAATATAGAATGTTGGGATTAAAATTATGGATTGAGTTGAGTGCATGTTGCTGTAGAAATTATGGGCGATTGCCGGAGACATACCTGATCGACAAGTGCAGCTACTTCTCGTTGGCTACATTAAGCGCTTGGATAGCAAGGTAACGATCTTTTGAGCAAAACTGCAGTTTTCTGCAGTTCAAAAATGGCAAAGTGAAAAAGGGATGAATAAATGTTTATGCAGGAGATGATGACTGTAGAGGATGTAAACGAGATTGAAGAATACAAGTCCATTGCCGGTGCTTTGCTCAACCTACCAATGTTCTTCAAAATCAGTAGTCTCAAAGGAGCGGAATAAACAGGTTCTCAGTCATTCTCACCTCCTGTAACAATCTTTACACAGAAAATGATTTGAATGAACAGAAAAGTTTATCTGTACTGGTTTAACACAGGGATCCTAATTTTTATCTCTTGTTTTTGGAAAAGCTGTTTAGAAGTATTTACGTTTGACCAACTTAGTTTTGCATTCGTAGAGATGGAAGCAACCTTACATAAACACCAAATAAACAGAACTACTTGTAGCTAATAAGAGATTGATCGACACTTGAAACTACATCTGAATTTTCTCTTCATACAATGCTTGAATTTTAATTGGGTTGTTCGGTCATCAAATGGCCAAACTATGTAATCATGTAAGGAATAGCAATACAAAAAATTTATGTCTGAAACTCACCTGAACTGTGTCATCCCCTTTGTCCCTTTGTTGTGTATTAGGAATGCCGGTTCAAATAAGCTGCACCGTTAGCCAATTATACAACAAAGAACAGTTTGTGTGTGACTCAGAGGGACTTCGTAATTTCTACTGTTAGCTGCCGTTGACATCTGATTAGTTCATCAAAGAAATCACGCCAGAGAAAAATGTACATTTCTCAAAACAAAAAAACTTGCTGAAAAATGTACTTCTGGCCATGGGGCCTTCTTCCAAATAAAAATTGTACTGTCTTTTTTCAGGCATACTTCTTGTTGAAAACAAAAATTGATTCCCTACAACGACGATTTTATTGGTGGACAAAATCATTGATTTTGAAGTGACACCGATTTGTTAATGCAAACACTGAGGATGAAGATTATTGATTGAGTTGAGTAATTTTGGGGTAGCATGGTCACTGTTTTGGAACTCTACATGGATGTATTAGCCAATGAAAAACTGAAAGGGTATGAACTAATGTTTGTTCAGGAGGTAATGACCATGGTGGATGTAAACGAGATGGAAGAATAATTTTCCATTGCAGATGCTTCAATGGAGCAACCTATCCTTCTAAATCATTTGCTAGAACATCTAAGCTTCTGTAGTTTCACCTTAATCCAAGAAGGGGATAAACAGTTTCTCAGTCATTTTCACTGCCTGTAACGATTTTTACACAGTAAATTGTCATTTTACTCCTAATTAAGTTTTTTTTTTTTCCGGGCGAAGCTGTTTGAGAAGTATTTATGATTCGGAAATTTAGTTTTTCTCTGGAACAGATGGAAACAATCTTACTTTTATGTGAAATACTTGTGGCTAAAAACGGACTGGAATTTAGATTTTGTGGCTTCTCTTGTCTCAAATTCATTCCGTCCGCTGAAGCAGTAAAACAACCAAAAGCAGATAAACTTTTGCTGCTCCTGCTCTGCTTCAAGGCAAATTCAAAGGGACACAATCTAGATGTTTCGCTTCCTTGTTAGGATTTTTCCCAAACTTCGTCTTCTTGCTTTGAGAATTACTTTCAGATGTACAAGAAGAGGACGTCGCTCGATCAACCGAGGGAGTATGGCTACGCGACTCTGATTTATCCATTTTCCGCTTCATTGTTGTCCGTGAGTCGTACGATTCGACTGCTGATAAGGCTTGTTCACAGGAGTTGAATGTTTGTAGCGAAGTGACGCAGCATTCTTGCCAATTCAGCTGTTTGAGATCAGCGACTATGTCTTCAACCGAGATGATAGCTAAGGAGGAAATATTTTCTTTCAGAGTGGAGCGCGAAGGATCCATTAGATCCAATTTACTGACTCTAGCAGTTACACCTTTCTGTGCGATTGAGAATGTGAGAGATGCCAGTAGCATCAGTTTATTCATGGAAAATAACTTAAATGTACTGTGAAGTTTAACATGCTTCCAAGAAATTAAAAAAAGAACTGTTAATTCGAAATCTATCTCACCCTTGGAATTCCACCTGTCCTGTATCCGTGCATTTGCACAATCTGATTATCAAGCATAGAATCCAATCAAGATATAATCGACGGAAAGAATTTCCGCTGTAATTCGAGAATGTAGAACAATACGAAACTCATCGAAAACCAAACTCAAGTGAGAGAGGAAAGGAGAAGCAAAACCTGACGGAGAAAGTCGAGGGTGAGAAGGTCTTGCTCACGAGACAGGAAGAAGCGAAGGTAAACTTCGAGTGACAGATTCTCTCTCTTCTTCGCCATCGTCTTTCTTTCTCTGAATCCGCGCACATTATTTACAGCCTTCCTTCGGCCTTCATAAAAGGCTCATGCGCCACGTCATCTCAACTTATTTAAGCGGGAAATATGAAACCAATTTTTGAAATTTTGAATTTGGTTTGGTTGACAGAGCACTGGGGAGTTCGCTGAAAGTCCCGGGAAATTCGACGACGACGATGCAGAGATTTACGATGCTTGGCCTTAGCTATGGAGTTCTTTGGGGAAATCTGTTGATGAACCGGCGTAGTTCCTGGCCTCTTCTCATCTATCCTCCGATAATTTTTCCCGAATTGTGAATGTTTTCAATGGTCGCCATTGCTGCAGCAGGTGCCAGCTTGTACCATCATGGGGATTCTTTCCTAGCGCCGTTGTCTTGTGGAAGATGAAATCTGAAGATGCAGGAATCGAAGGAAAAAAAAAGAATCCAGTTGTCCTGATCAAAGTGTCAACTATCGCAAGATTTCATCGATAGAAAGGAGTGAAGCAGAGAAAAAACCCAGGGTAACCTTTCTTTCAACCTTCATCTTCCTCAATCGTTTGTAATTTACTCATCATTTCCTCTCCAAATTATAAAATGTTATAAAACGGGAATATAATTGATTCTTTCTCATATTTAAACAGTATGAACTTTGATCTAACATTGATTTACTCCTTTAAGTTTACCATCTTTCATCGATTATTTTTTTCTCAATTCGTTACTCAAAATATGGAAGAACAATAAAGGTTTCTCCACTAAAAAAAAAAGAAGAGTTATTGGTTAGAATGCATATCCGCTCAATAGTTTAAATCAGTGGTCAACCAGTATGGACATAGACAAAGACCCACTTCTGTAGAATACAACTAAATCCAACGACGACCAAACGTTTTAACGCTCGCGAGGTCTTATAAAATGATGAACCAAAAGCTGTGCTTACTCTGATGTTACCTTTCTTTGAACCACCCTTTGTTACCAGGCGTCAAATATGTCCAACCACATCCAAATCACATCATTTGTTTGTGCACGTTCTGTTTTTTACAAATTCCATTTTGTCCCTTTTACAGATGGATGGCAGCAGAGGTGAACAAAGCATTGTCTATATAAATGGTTAAACAATCTCCATAGAAGTATCCAAAACTCGGAACTTAACTTGTCACACCTCGAGTTCTACCATTCCATCATCAGCCATGGGGTTTAAGAATGCAAACCGGTGCATTTCTCTAACTATGCTCATCATTTTAGGGGCAATGGCTATCCAAGTTATCTCTAGAACTCTGCAAGATGAGTCCATGTACAGCAGGCACGAGGAGTGGATGGCTCGCCATGGGCGAGTATACAAGGACAATTCGGAGAGGGAGAAGCGGTTTCAAATTTTCAAGGAGAATGCTAAACGGGTAGAGTTATTCAACAGCATCCCAAACCAATCCTACAAGCTAGGGCTCAACCAATTCGCAGACCTGACCAATGAAGAATTCACAGCCTCCAGAAACGGGTTCAAGGCTCATATGTGTTCTACCGAGAAAACATCTTTCAAATACGAGAATGTCTCGGCAGTTCCATCAACGGTGGATTGGAGAAAGAAAGGAGCAGTAACGCCCGTCAAAGATCAAGGACAGTGTGGTATAATCCCATTATTCTATGCATGCTAATAGGAATATATCACCACATCGTTCGCTTCTTTAATGGTGTAAAAAACACAGGATGTTGCTGGGCTTTTTCGGCCGTGGCGGCAATGGAGGGAATCAATCAGCTAACAAACAAGAAGTTGATCTCTCTTTCCGAGCAAGAGCTAGTCGACTGCGACGTGAAAGGGGTCGACCAGGGGTGCAACGGCGGTTTGATGGACGAAGCTTTCAAGTTCATCATAAACAATAAAGGGCTCAACACTGAAGCTAGCTATCCGTATGTCGGCGAAGATCAAACCTGCAACACCAAAAAGGAATCTAGCAACGCAGCAAGCATAAATGGATACGAGGATGTTCCTGCGAACAGTGAAGAGTCGCTCCGAAAAGCGGTGGCTCACCAGCCAGTCTCGGTCGCCATTGATGCTAGTGGAAACGACTTTCAGTTATATGCAGGAGGGGTCTTCACGGGAAGCTGTGGCACGGAGCTGGATCATGGTGTTACGGCAGTCGGGTACGGAGTAACTTCCGATGGCACTAAGTACTGGCTGGTGAAGAATTCGTGGGGAGCGACATGGGGCGAAAAGGGGTACATAAGAATGCAACGAGACGTGGACGCAGAGGAGGGGCTGTGCGGCATAGCAATGCAAGCCTCCTACCCCACCGCATGAAGTGATATATGCATGTAACGCTATGTTTGGTGTATGAATGTTGTATAGTTCGCCATTTTCTCTCCAAATGATGAACTCACTCATGTAAATAGTATCAATGTAACAAATTTTTCGTTAAATGTATGCTTTGTTATAAGATCGCGTGACAATAAACATTCGTTAATAAAAGTAGTAGCCGACTAGTACTAGAACCGACGGTGGGCATTCAAGTAGGGAATACAATGTTGGACTTAGAATTAAAATAAACAATATTGAAGAATATTTTTCATGTATAAAATACAGAATATGATCTGTAAACACATACTTAATCTTCCGTAAATTAGCGTTGCTTTGGATAACTATGGTTGCCCTTGGGAACACTTTGCTCGAGTGGCCTCTCCATCATTTTAGTGTACATTTTAATGATGTGACTTCGCAATGTACTACAATGAAATTGTCTAAAACTATAGTTAATGTATTCCCTCATAAATTGATCAATGACTTTGCTATCAAACATCGATAGCGGTACTTCCTTTTGTGCTACATATTTTGCATCATTTTCTCGTAATCTTTCGTGTGAATAAACAAAATTTCCAATAGTCTTGAAAGTAGATTTGTACGCATAGTATTTTGTACGATATTTGCATTGCGCCTTATTTTCTAATTTCCCTCATATTTGTATTTTCTTTAATTCAATCTATTTCCAAACATCCGACGTTTTACATTTCTTAGATTTCAGTAAAGATGTAGATGTTTGTGCAGATGTGTGATCAATAGAAACTGCGGAATTACTAGATCTAATTTCTTAAATGTCGTCATCATTGGAATGAAACGAATCAAATTTTATGCAATTTCCATCCATATCGATATAAAGTAATAACAAATACTTTTATAAACTGATATCGTTCACCAGTTACTCGATGATGACTTGTAAGTAGTACTAAATATTTGTAATTCCACAAATGAGCCTGCCAAAATTTTAAAAAAAAATTAGTTCATAAAACATGTTAACAATAAACGACAACTTAACAATTAAATTATATGCATACCTCGATGAGTAACTTTTAATTGCTTATATAAAAATCAAATACACATGAATAAATTATTAGTGAAGTAAAGTTGAGACTTGAAAGTGGGAGAGATTAAAAAGATTTGAGGAAATTCAGTGAAAAAAAGTGAAACACCCTACCCCTTTTTATAACACCCTCCAACGGTTAGATTTCAAACCATTTGATCTTTCAACGGTCTGATTACCGTTGCTGCAGCATTGAGATGAGAGAGAGAGAGAGAGCTTAAGCCAAGCTCACGATCCGGCCCCAAGCTTGAAGGGCCAAGCCCCTTCCCATTTTGCTAAAGTTTGGTAAATAGTGGAATATTTATTGAGCAATAATATATTAACCAGTATATAATATAATTAATATTAAAAAATTATGACCATTTTGTATTTCAATTGTAAAAAAATTGAAGTTTTTTGGGCACTGAAAACTTTAAGACGTCAAATATTTTATATCAATTATTAATATTATAGTATTAATAAATATTTTTTGTATCATAATAAATATATTAATAAATATTTATTATAATTTAAAATTTTATATATATATATATTAAAAATTTTAATGTATTTATATAAAATAATAGTAACTATGCACTTTTTTTTCACTTTATGTTGGGCTTGAAAGTTTAAGTCAGCTCAATTTGTTCGGCTCAAGGTTCGTAAACTCGTTAGCCACGAAAGGCTTAATAAACTCTGCTCGAAAAGTTTTATATGTTTGACAAGTCAGACGAGTCCAAACTACACTTACTCGAGCCTACAGTTAGAATGAGCCTCATCGCGAGTAAGCTTCCTTTCAAAGTGGTCCAACATGACAATCTTCAGCATAAATCGACAGCCCAGAAGAATTTCACTCCTATGAAGTTAAGTTCTTGGATTAATGAGGTTTAAGATGACATCACAAGTAGGTTAATTAAATTGTCTTAGACCGTTCGGGTCATAATACATTTAAATCAATGAAAATTTGAAGAGATTTTGCAGATAATCCAACTATTAGGATTGGGTCATTTGAGTAGGGATGTAAACCAATTTCGTTTCTAGTGAAAAAAATTGAATTTTACCAAAAAAATTTGTTATGTGTGGTTTTAATTAAGAAAAAAATCAAAAAAACCAAAATATTAATTGACACGATAAGGGCAATCTAAAAATTGTCATGCTATAAATTTTTATCTAATGTGTTTGCTAATTTTGTAGCTTCCTATTTCTTTGGAGATTTCAGCCTTTGTCCAAGCTTAAAAAGCAATTCATTCCATTTTGATGTCAAGACACGGCCCAAGTGGTCTATGAAAGAATGAGAATGTTCCCTTGAAAATATTTAAATTTGTCAAAGCAACAAAGCATGGGGACCACGTTTTGAATTCGGCTCAGTTGGACCTCCGAAGCTGTTTGGGCCTTTTTGAAGACCTTCTCGGCCTTACATCAAAATGACGTCTTCTGAAGAAAGGTAGCTATTTTCTGAAGCTTTCCAAAGAGGGGTGGTAAGTTCAAATCAAACATTGTTTGCCTAGTCAGCTACAGCAATTACCGAGAGCCCAATGCAAGCAAGCTACCCGGATTGGACTTCTCAACTTCTTTGCCACCAATTCAGTCCAAGTCCAAATTGAAAAGGAAGCTAGGGTTTGCAGCCAAAAAAAGGAGAAATACAGTTGCTCACGTGGCTGAAGCTATTATTGGGAAGAAATCAAAAGTTTTACCATCTTTCCTTTTGCGTAATGGGCCAAAGCGGGAAAGCTTGTTAGCCATCTGATTTGGCACATTCTTACTTACCTTTGAGGGCTAGGATTTCGTGAATGGCTGGTTAAATTCCCCCCTTTGCAGCTTGTAATCTTCATATTTAAATTTAGAAGATTTTCTTTTCAAATTGTGAATCGCCCCCTTTGGAGTTTTTCCCTCCAAATACTCGGTCTCCGGAATCCATATTCTGGCCACCGAGAGACAACCGAAATTGGTCATCCTTCCAAGCTAGGATGACCTATCCTTACCAGTTACCACATTTCTCCAACCATCTTCATGGTCTAAGGGTGAGAGTGTGTATCATCAGCTCAAGCATCTATTTTTACGTGAAGTGAAGTCCAATTTCCGCCGTTCTTCGTTTCTAATCAAACCATATCCCGCATTCATCCCATCGGCATATATTTGAAACCCTACGTGATAATCTTCTCAATTTTGGAGGATCTCTCATACATTCATACATCAAAGAAACCTCAAAATTTCAGCCCCTAACTCATTCCTGCTTCCGATTTACACTCGTCCAAAGTTTACCCTATTTTCTAAGTTATTCTGAAAAAAACCCTAATTTTCTATGACCACCTTCGGTTACTCATTCCCGCATATCTTTCATCCCTTATCCATCTCCAATACCTCCAAATTTCAGATCAAGAACCACTACCGTTTTCCAAGATATTGCATCCACAACCTCACTCTGTATTTGTCTGGCCCCATCTTTGCGCATTATTATTCCTGATTCTATATCTCCCGATTTACCCGTGAGAATCCTCTAAAAATTTGAGAACTTTCTCTGCATCCATCTTTTCCTCTCCTCAAAATTTTAGCTCTAAAATCACTCTCAATCACAAGATCTCTGCCTTCCATTATCATTTCTCTTTCCTGATTTTTTGGGATCTTTCACTCCTTACCCGAGTTGGTAATTTTTCCGCTTATTCCATTCTCATTTCGTGTCATTAATTCAAACCCATATTTTTCGGTTTGGTTTTTATTGTTACTTTTTAAAAAAATCAAACCAAACTGAACTAAAAAGAATGAAATCACTTTTAAATATTTTTTTTGGACTCATCATAGTTTCTTAGTTGATGATTAATTATATTAAGTTCATGTTAAGTTTTTTTAATTAATTAGTTAGTTGTTGAATATTTGTAGATGGCAAATATAATTGTTTGTTTGAGACTTATATGATTAGTTGACATCTAACCGATGACATGGTGTTGTGATTTCTTTTCAACAAATTTATATATATTAAAAAAATTGAATTTTAAAGTAAAAAATTAAAGGTGAACAAAACCAGGAAAATATCTAGTTTTAGGCCAAAAGTCAAAACTATCGACTTTGGTCCTGTTCGGGAAGGAACCAATTATTATAAACCATAAAAGCGAAATCTTGTGTAAAAAAGACAAAACTAGTTAAAACATTAATTAAAATCAAATAAAATTTGATATAAATTTAAAAATTAATTTGAAATTCACTCCAAACACTTAAAAATTGATGAACTAAACGGTGTTCTTACTTCGATGTGACCTTGCTTTGAATCAACCTTTATTAGCAGCCTTAAATATGTCCAAATCGAAGCATTTGTTTGGCCACGTTCTGTTTTTTTACCAATTCCATTTTGTTCCTTATACAGATGGATGAAGACGGAGCTGAACGTATAGTTGTCTATATAAATGGTTCAGCAATCTCCATAGAAGTATCCAAACCTCGCAACTTATCTCATCGCATTTCGAGTTCTACCGTACCATCATCGGCCATGGGGTTTACGAATGCAAACCGGTGCATTTCTCTAGCAATGCTCTTCGTTTTAGGAGCAATGGCAATCCAAGTTATGTCTCGAACTCTGCAAGATGAGTCCATGTACAGCAGGCACGAGGAGTGGATGGCTCGCCATGGGCGAGTATACAAGGACAATTCGGAGAGGGAGAAGCGGTTTCAAATTTTCAAGGAGAATGCTAAACGGGTAGAGTTATTCAACAGCATCCCAAACCAATCCTACAAGCTAGGGCTCAACCAATTCGCAGACCTGACCAATGAAGAATTCACAGCCTCCAGAAACGGGTTCAAGGCTCACATATGTTCTACCGAGAAAACATCTTTCAAATACGAGAATGTCTCGGCAGTTCCATCAACGGTGGATTGGAGAAAGAAAGGAGCAGTAACGCCCGTCAAAGATCAAGGACAGTGTGGTATAATCCCATTATTCTATGCATGCTAATAGGAATATATCACCACATCGTTCGCTTCTTTAATGGTGTAAAAAACACAGGATGTTGCTGGGCTTTTTCGGCCGTGGCGGCAATGGAGGGAATCAATCAGCTAACAAACAAGAAGTTGATCTCTCTTTCCGAGCAAGAGCTAGTCGACTGCGACGTGAAAGGGGTCGACCAGGGGTGCAACGGCGGTTTGATGGACGAAGCTTTCAAGTTCATCATAAACAATAAAGGGCTCAACACTGAAGCTAGCTATCCGTATGTCGGCGAAGATCAAACCTGCAACACCAAAAAGGAATCTAGCAACGCAGCAAGCATAAATGGATACGAGGATGTTCCTGCGAACAGTGAAGAGTCGCTCCGAAAAGCGGTGGCTCACCAGCCAGTCTCGGTCGCCATTGATGCTAGTGGAAACGACTTTCAGTTATATGCAGGAGGGGTCTTCACGGGAAGCTGTGGCACGGAGCTGGATCATGGTGTTACGGCAGTCGGGTACGGAGTAACTTCCGATGGCACTAAGTACTGGCTGGTGAAGAATTCGTGGGGAGCGACATGGGGCGAAAAGGGGTACATAAGAATGCAACGAGACGTCGACGCAGAGGAGGGGCTGTGCGGCATAGCAATGCAAGCCTCCTACCCTACCGCATGAACTAATGCTATGTTTGGTGATGCATGTTGTATAGTTTCTCATGTAAAATAGTATCGATGTAAAAAATTTATCGTTTAATATATGCTTTGTTATAAGACCGCGTAACAATTAACATTAGTCGATAAAAGTACTAACCTACCAGCAGTAGAACAAATGGTGAATATTTGAGTATGGTGCACAATATTGAACTTAGGATTAAAATAAACAATAGTGAAGATTATTTTTCATGTATAAAATGCAAAATATGAAACAAATTACATATTATTACTTGGTAAACACGTACTTAATCTCCGAGAATTATTTGGTGAATTTGTTGATCTTCCATTTCTTATTTTAAAATCTATTCGTCAGGAAGATTGAAGGTGACATATAACATTTTCGGAATGAGCTTGATCATTGAAATCAGACATCCTAGTTTGATTCTATTGTTTGATATTTTTAGATTACGTGTTTGGTATTTTCCCAATTGTTAAGGATTTCATATAGTATGGGATATATTTATTTTTATTTTTAAGATTAATTTGTAGTTTATTTAAAAATAATGGTTGTAGCCTTTTAACTTAACTTTGAAAATCAATGAAAATCGAGCTTGAGTTTTTTGCTAGTCAAGACCCACACTATGACAACGCAGACGTCGAACCTAGATTCTTTATACTAAATCTAACATCTCTGAGCCAACTGAGCTATGTCCGTGCAAGCAATCTTTAATAGTTTTTATTTTTACCATTGAGTTTGGTACGAGTCAAACTCCCATTTTTGTAATTTTGGTTCATTTAATAAGTATGTTTCGAGTCTAATTCCTTATTGTTAGCTTTGGCTCCATCGACTTTAATGGGGTCAAGTTCCTTTGTTTTGTTATTGATTTATAGGTGATCCAACTTTTCACTCCGCATCGTTAGAAGGTCTCGGGTTTCACATAACCATGGTTTCTCATAAATTGGTATCATTTCTTCATCGGAGAAGGGATGATATAAGCTGGAAAAGATAAAGAAAATGATGGAGTGTGATACTTTCCAAGATTTCAAATTCAAACTGACCTCCGACCATTATTTGGTAAATTTGTTGATCTTTCATATCTTATATTAAAATTTCTTTTGTCACAAAGATTATAAGTGACATCTCAAAGTTTTCGGAATGAGCATGATCGTTGAAATCGGACATCGTTTGCTTATTCAAACATCTCAAATGATTGTGTAATCTCCGAAAATCTGCAATTCGATTCTATTGTTTGATATTTTTAGATTACATGTTTGGCATTATCCACATTGTTTGGAATTTCATATAGTTTGGAATATTTGTATTTTTATTTTGCAGATTAATTTGTAGTCTTTCTAGAGATAACGGTTTTAGACTTTCGACATAACCTTGAAGATGAATAAAAATTGAACCTTTTGGTTCTTCACAAAGAACTTAATCCTTCATAGCTTTGGTACTTACAAATAGGTTTAGTATAAGTCAAAATCTTATTTGATAACTTTGGTTCAACCAATAAATTTTTATGGGTCAAGTTCCTAATTGTTAACTATGGTTCAATCAAATTTAATCGATCGGGTTGAGTTTTTTTAGTTTGTTCTTAATTCATAGGCGATCCGAGTTTCCATTCTGGATTGTTCAAGAGTCTCGAATTTCACACATAATTGGTCCTCATCACTGTACAAAACGGACTAATTACCTCATCGAAAAAGGTGGTGGATTTGTTCCTTTAGCTAATTAGGTTATAACACACTTGAGGAATGTAACACTTCGTGCAAATAAAAATTATTTCTTGATCCCATAATCTTTACCGCTTAACTTTGGAAAATTAGTGAGCAACGAAATGAAGTAGCGAGAAATCCGAGTACAGAAATTTATGAGTTACTTGTTAAATTTAAATTTGATGATCATTTACTCTTCTAAAAGTTAATTGAAATTCATCGTAAATAACTGATGAGTTTTATTATATTTAATTTATTGAGTTTAATATTAAACGGTTAACATATCAAGCCGACATAGTCCTAAAATAACAGCATCAAATGAACCTACACTATGAACATGATTTACGCCATAGAAAGCATGCAAAATTACAGGAAAAAAGGGAAGAAGAAAACCAGAAAAAGAGCAACAATAATCTCCCCGCTGTCTGTCTTTTACTGCAAAAGAAAAAACCTAGGTGATTTCTGAACCAACTTGTTCAACTTTTTCTGCAACTTTTAATGCATTTCTAACGGCTGCCTTCTCATTTTCTTCAAGTAACCGAAGATCAAACATCATGGGAGAGCCTACAAGTACCAACCAAATACGCCACTGGTCAACCGGGGTTTACCATTTCCATCTCCACCTTCCTTTTCAAGCTGCTTCCCCCAAAACCATTGGCGGTCTTGTCTTTTCATGGAGGTTTACAGCTTCAAAACTCCATATATATGGTTTCCTAGTATCGTTCATCCCCTCCCCGGATCAAAAAATAACTCCAACTCTCTGACCATTCACATGGAAGAAGCTCTTTTTTGGCACCCACTCTTAACTGAGTCAAATACTTTTTGGTAGGCATCTGCATTTACTTGGTAAAATGCCTTTCACGTTGGTGGGGTACATACCTAATCAGGAAGAGCTTATATTGGAGGAAAACAGTGAGCCTGAAGCTTTCTACCTTTCTCTCTCTCGAGCTTCTCTCCATGGAGTTACCCACCAAGTCGTCTAATTGTGGTACCAAATATTCGATTAAGACGCTCAGTCTTTCGTACAAGATCCCTCGCCGAATCGATGCGTTCGATCGGTTCTTCTGCAGACAAGGCGAAATGGATGAATGTGTGTTGAAGAATGTGAGCTGTGAAGTGAGAGCGGGGAAGATGACCGCCATTGCCGGTCCGAGTGGGGCGGGGAAGACAACTCTGCTGGACATACTTGCCGGAAAGGTTCCGCTTAGTAAAGTTTCTGGGCATGTTCTTGTGAATGATTTTCTAATGAACGAGAAAAAGTTTCGCAGAATTTCGGGATATGTCACCCAAGATGAAGCTCTTTTCCATCTTCTCACCGTCGAAGAAACTCTCATGTACAGTGCTCGTCTGAGGCTGATCGGCGGGACGGAGAAGGCGAAAGCTAGAGTGAGAGACCTACTGAGAGAGCTTGGGCTCGTGCATGCAGCGCATCAAAGAATCGGAGACGAGTCAAATCGGGGTATTTCCGGCGGTGAAAAAAGGAGGGTTTCGATCGGCGTTGATCTTGTTCATGACCCTGCTGTTCTTCTGCTTGATGAACCCACATCAGGGCTTGATTCAGCATCGGCTCTTCACATAGCATCGCTACTAAAATCAATGGCGACAAGGCAAGGCAAGACTATTGTACTGACGATTCATCAGCCTGGTTTCAGAATTCTTGAGCTGTTCGATCAACTCCTAATGCTGGCAAAAGGAACCCTCGTTCATAGGGGTTCGATGGAGCTCCTCGAGCAGCGGCTTCAACTATTAGGTCACTCCATTCCTCGACGTGTTAATGTTGTTGAATACGCCATTGAAGTAGCTGATGGTCTTTTGGCTGAAATCGAGCACAGGCCAGTAACAACGAATGCAAATTTCGTCAGCGTCGAGGGAGATGAAACTTTCTTCCCCAATACTTTTTTGCAGGAGGTTTTGATTTTGAGTGAGAGATTTAGTATCATCATATTGAGAACAAAACAGCTCTTTGTGTCGAGGACCATTCAGGCAGCAATGGCTGGCCTTGTGCTTGGCTCTATATTCACCAATTCAAGCCACTCAAACCAAGTCAACCTACAGTCACAAATAGGGTTCTTCGCCTTCAATCTCACCTTCTTGGTGTCTTCCTCGGCCGAAGGTTTGGCTATTTACTTGCAGCAGAGAAGAATTCTGATGAGAG
This sequence comes from Begonia fuchsioides, assembly GCA_003255005.1. Classification (NCBI taxonomy): domain Eukaryota; kingdom Viridiplantae; phylum Streptophyta; class Magnoliopsida; order Cucurbitales; family Begoniaceae; genus Begonia; species Begonia fuchsioides. The sequence continues at coordinate 50,521 of QAOC01004554.1, forward strand.
AAACTTCAAGAGGAGCATACAGGGTTTCCTCGTACGTTATCTCAGACTCTCTCGTCTTCCTTCCTTTCCTGTTAATCGTGTCTCTCATCTACACAATTCCGGTCTACTGGCTGGTCGGACTGAACCGAGAACTCGACGGGTTTCTCTACTTTTCTCTCCTGGCTTGGATGGTTGTTTTCATGTCTAATTCTGTGATTGCATGCTTAAGTTCTCTGGTTCCGGATTTCATGATGGGAACCTCCATAGTTTCTGCTTTTTTCGGGGCTTCCTTTCTGTTTTCTGGGTATTTCATTTCCAAGGGAGCTATTCCAAGATACTGGATTTTCATGCATTATTTGAGTCTCTTCAAGTACCCTCTGGAGTGCTTGATGATAAACGAGTACGGAGGAAAGAGAGGGGAGAGGCTGTGTTTGGCGAGCGAGGACGAGATTTGCTTCCTGCACGGCGATACGTTCTTGGCGCAGAGGGGCCTCCGAGAGTCGGAAAAGTGGACCCATTTGGGTGTGATTTTAAGCTTCATCGTTGGCTACAGGTTCGTCAGCTTTCTCATTCTGTCCTTCAGATCTTCATGGGCCAAAAACTAGCTGCCCTACGTACTGTATTTGTTAGAGTTGCAGCTCTCTCAACGCATTTTTTAAATGGCCATTTTAGACTTGGATGTTTCAATTTGGTGTCAATTTTTAAATATTACGAGTTGGGTCTAGACTCGTAGGTCCGTTTGGGTTAGCCATCACTTGAAGGAATTTAGGGTAAAAGCGGTTTAATTAATGTTAAGCGGTTTAATTAATGTTAAGCGGTCTAATTTCACTTTTAAGTATGTGTTTACAGATCATATTCTGTATTTTATACATGAAAAATATTCTTCAATAGTGTTTATTTTAATTCTAAGTCCAACATTGTATTCCCTACTTGAATGACCACCGTCGGTTCTAGTACTGGTCGGCTAGTACTTTTATTCGACGAATGTTTATTGTCACAGCGATCTTATAACAAAGCATACATTTAACGATAAATTTTTTACATTGATTCTATTTACATGAGTGAGTTCATCATTTGCAGAGAAAATGACGAACTATACAACATTCATACACCAAACATAGCGTTACATGCATATATCACTTCATGCGGTGGGGTAGGAGGCTTGCATTGCTATGCCGCACAGCCCCTCCTCTGCGTCCACGTCTCGTTGCATTCTTATGTACCCCTTTTCGCCCCATGTCGCTCCCCACGAATTCTTCACCAGCCAGTACTTAGTGCCATCGGAAGTTACTCCGTACCCGACTGCCGTAACACCATGATCGAGCTCCGTGCCACAGCTTCCCGTGAAGACCCCTCCTGCATATAACTGAAAGTCGTATCCGCTGGCATCAATGGCGACCGAGACTGGTTGGTGAGCCACCGCTTTTCGGAGCGACTCTTCACTGTTC
>QAOC01004568.1:14935-53084 GCA_003255005.1 Begonia fuchsioides
TTGTTCTTGGTTGTTACTTTTTCATTTAGGGATAGTTTCTCACTAGACGCCCTATTCTCCTTGCACTTAATACATTGTCATGTGTCGATAGCACATTTTCCAAAATGCCTCCTTTAAATCTATGGCCTAACTTGGCTTGAGAAGAACCTTAAAATTACTTTTTGCTTTACCTCCTTTGAGTTTATTCTCACTTGATCCTTTTTGTTCTTCTCAGTGGTTGTCATTCTTTACTTGATTAAGGTATTATTGATTCAAAGAATTTCTCATCAAAGATTTCTTATACCTCATAAACAACATCTAAATTTTCCAAGATTCTTGGCCACCACATTAGCATCACTAACGTTCTTGGTACCAACTACTTTAACTCTTCTATAAGTTTCCAACTTTAGACCGTGAATATATTTTACTCACTTAAGTGTGGGGCAAATTTTGATAAACCTCAAAACCTCTTCTAGATATATTTGTCCCTTACCTCCTTAACTAGTTCTTTTCAAAACCCTTACATTCAATCTTCTAGATTTACGAGATTCCCCCTACTTGATGCTCTGGGCGTATTTTAATTACTTTATGTCTTTCTCATTTTTAAATCTTGTTTCCCTTGTCGAATCCATAGCAAGAACATCTTTGTCACTAGGGTATAAATTGTGGTAGTTTCTTGAAGCCTCATACTCACCAGATATATTCATCCTATAATCAGTAGCTCTTACTTCTTTCTCGTGAGTATATTTACTTCCAACTAATCTATCCACATCTCATAACCCTCCATTGATTGCAACCAATCCATGTTTTTTTCGATTTTGTTCATGCATGGATACATGACGACTATAAAGTTCTTTGTGAAACTTCATTTTTTTCTTTTCTTCCATAGTCATGCTCACTTGAGACATGAGAATATTGATAATCGTCTAAATGAGATATTCTGTAATCTTGGGGTATCTCACCTACCACTTCACATGGTCATCCAAAACATTTTCAAATCAACCATCTTACTTTATTGAAATCCCTGCTCTGCCCAAGTCGCTGAGATCCCAAAATATAATTCCTAGTTTATGTAGGATGCCTCTCCATCATACCACCCTTTTCCTTGACTTGCATATGACCCTGTTATGTCTTGTCTCTCCATAGTTGTGTCCATAATTACAGGTTCTCGGTACTCATGCTCGCTATGCTCAAGACCATAACCCATTTAAGTATGCAAGTGAGTCATTTTATTTCAGCTCCCTTGAGCATGTTCATGAACATGATTTGTTGTTCTGCCTAGTTCAGAGTAAAGATAGTCTTCATGCTCATGCCTAGGACTAAAAACACCTCATTGATGATAATNAGCATGATTTGTTGTTCTGCCTAGTTTAGAGTAAAGATAGTCTTCATGCTCATTCCTAGGACTAAAAAAACCTCATTGATGATAATCAGCACTCCCTTTTTTTTTATCAGAATCTATTGACCTTGGCTTATATTCGTCACTTCTCCTCAAAATTCACGGCAAGATGCAATCCTTTCTTTAGCTTGATATGAATCCAAACCTCTGTATCTTGCTAAGTTAGAAGAGGGTCTCCCTAAATTAGTAATTCCATTTGAGTTTCTTATGTCTCTATTATAATCAGATCCAGTCACCCTATGATGCAAAGCTTCACTTAAATCAATCACCGAGTGCCCCTTATCTACATGAGTTTTAACAAAAGTTAGTTTTTCAGAAGCTACTCGACCTGGATACTTAATCTTGTATACTCAGAAAGCTCCATATCCACATTTCGTGTAGTAGGTACCTGGATTCTAGTTTTTCCATAGTATGAGGTATAGGAAACATTCTCATATGGCTAATATGACTCTCCCATGTTACTATCTCTAATGAGTCTAGATTATCAAGTTCATTTCGATAAAAATTCTTGTGATATGAACTTTCACCATCAACAAAATTACTGCCCTGAGGCTCCAATTGTTGCTGTTTATATTTTATAGGATACCTGTAATCCACTCTTCAGCCAACATAGGATCTGTGGACTGTCCATCAAACGGTAGAGGACTCATTTTCCTAAATCTCTCACAGCTCAGCCCTCCACCATTCTTGTTTCGTCCATTTCTTTGTTCTTCTCCATTCATCATTCGCTCTAATTCTTGAAACTGGCGATTAACCAACTTTAACAGCGGGTTAATAGTAGTCTCATTAGTTCCCTCCTCTAGAACATTTCTTCTTCCTCTCCTCATGGTCCTTCAATCACTAATCACATCGTTAGTACTCCAAAATAAGGATTTTTCTACTTTAATCCTGTTATAACATAGGAGTATGCAAATGATACAATTATTGAGCTTTCTAGAGAACCGACTTAACCTGGTACACTAACCCTTTCGTTCCCTTATTCACTCGTGTGTGTTTTGCTCTGATACCATAATTGTAACGACCCGATTCCCGAGATGCCGCTTTCTGCTTTACCTCACTTACTTACTTACTTACTTTACTTTACTTTACTTTACTTAGCTTACTTGCAGGCAGTCCGAGAACCGATCTGTTACTACATTCTTACTTACTTACTTCCTTACTTACTTACTTAGGTGGAACACTCATTACTTTAAAAATTTCTGAAAAACTATCTTTAGCTTGTAAAATAGCTTAAAAGGAAAACGCCCACTTAAAAAAAAACATACATTCATGTAAAGCTATGATTTCAGTTCCACCTTTATCAAAAATACATAAGCATTCAATAACTTAAAACGTACAGTGGAAGACAATTACTTTAACTTAATAATACATTCATTTCAAAAGCTTTGAAATCCATCACACGAAAATAAGGGTATACGTTTAATTACATCTTCAAAACATTCAAAACACTTTTTATTCTAACTATGTGTGTTGTGCATCACTCCCCGTCGGTTGTTGCTCAATAAACTATATCATTTCAACACCCTTCTGCTCTAACTTCTTGATCAGTCGTTGGCACACTTTCCTCCATTATATTCCCTACATTGCAAAGCCTAAACTATGAGCCTAAAGTTCAGTAAGAAACATAACTAAAATGCAATGCATGAGTATGCTATGTCGTTAAAACAATGCACATTTTCATTCACGTATCTTAGGTTTCATGTCTTCCTTACTGCGTTATTCTTACTTATTGATCCGACTCCGCACCTCGTGGTTCCACCCAGTCCTTGAGACCGAGCTCTCCACCTCGTGGTTCCACCGGTCATTTACATTTTTATTCTTACTTAATGATCCAGCTCTCCACCTCGTGATTCCACCCAGTCCTCGAGACCAAGCTCTGCACCTCGTGGTTCCACCGGTCGTTTACATGTTCTGATATTCAAGTTCTTAATTCATTGGAGACGAAACATAATCAGCGTCCCATACCACCAATCATATCTCGTTTACCTCCAACTACGTTGTAAAACCATGCATGAAAATAGTTTGTAGACATTTTGTAAAACTATGATGCATGACCATATGACTATGAAAACATCACTTAAATCACATTACATAACATGAAATTAAGCATACATCACCAAATATATCATGTAACAAGCATGTAGCACACATCAAACAATCATCCTAATCTTTGCAATGCAGTCTCACTTAAGGGTCAAATAATCTTAATGTAACTTACCTTAGCAGCTAGGTTAAGTTGATCCACTTGAGTCTCCTTCTTAATCCAATCGATGGCTTAAACCTATAAATCATATGCGGATCAGAATTTGCATAAAGTCTTAACTTTCTGTTTCAACTTTGAACATCTATAACTTACTCTATATTAATCCATTCCTGACGATTAAGGTGTCAAATTGTTCCTTAAGGAGTCTACTATAACTTCTTAGAAGACACAAAATTCAGAAAACTAACGCATGTCGACTTACGTGGACAAAAAAGATGTCATTCACTGTTTGAACAATGATTAGGTCGACATAACTTTCAGGGGTCGACCTATGTCGACAAAACAGAGACCATGCATTTCTGGAACTCAAGAATCGGTCGACATAACCTATATGTGTCGACCTAACTTAGCATAATGTGTTGACTGCTTATTCATGCGGTCGACCGAATCATTTACAGAGAGTTATTTTGTGTCGACCGGTCGATAATATGTCGACCGGTGCTCTCCCAATTTCTGTACACTAACTTACAACATTCATAACTTTCTCTACATAACTCCGAATCGAGTCATTCCAACGTCTATAAATTAATTTAAGAGTCTAATTTAACTCTTATCAAGGACATAATCTCAAATTCGTGCTTAAAGTTGACCGAATTTCGAAAACCCTAACTTTGTTCATAATTGATTGATTTTTCTAACAATCTACATGAAATCTTTCATTTTTATCCATCATTTCAACCAACATCATCCTATTATCCTTACTGAACTTAAAAAAAACTTAGAGGATAGAATAATACCTTGAACTTCAGCCTTCACGAATTTACTTGGGATTTTCTACTTCACCTCTCTTGAAATAACTCACTCACTCACTCAAGGACGCCTAAACTCACCATTTTTCTTTCTCAACACCTCTCTTCTTTGACAAATCTCACTCTTATTTGAGCTTAGAGAAACAAAACGGGAGAAGAATGGAAGAGAGTTCATGGTTGGGAGAAGGATATGGCAGCCCATGCCCTTTTGTCTCTTAGTTAAACAAAATCAATCTTTCTTTTATGTCCACCAATCGGGTTTCTCCACGTTTCGGCTGACTTTTCAACTCAAATCGGGAATGTGTCGACCCAAAGTCAGTTGGGTCGACCCAAAGTGTTTCCCGAGAGTGACCTAAAGTCATTTGTGTCGACCATTTGTCCATGTGTCGACCCAAAGTATGCTAAATGACTATTTTGTGTCGACCGTTCGTCCATGTGTCGACCCAAAGTGTTTCCCAGAGAGCAACTTGTGTCGACCCTTTCTAAGTCCTGGGGTCGACCTAAACACACAATTGTGTCGACCCCACCAAATTCCTGGGGTCGACCCAAACACACAATTGTGTCGACCCCACCAAATTCCTGGTGTCGACCGGTAGTTGAAACTTTTATAACTTTTGTTATACAACTTAGATTTCTATGATTCAAACACCATTCTTTTTATTGTTGAATCTAGTTTAACTTTGTAGCAGACATAAACCTTAAATTATGAGTTTAATATAATAAAAAATACTAAATACCGAACCTCGCTCAAAATCCATAATTCTATAGTCCGGTTTTGCTTCACCAACTTCAAATAAATATAACTTTCTCTCAGAAAGTTCAATAGAAATGATCTACCTATCGATCTTCTTATCTCGACGTCTACTACAACTTTGTAGAAGAACACTTTGCCATTTATGCTCTTCTAAGGCACGTTATGATTCAAACACAGAAACTACTCTGTTACCAATTTCCAACCCAACATATATTACCCACCATTGGGTTCTAAGATCTATAACTTTCTCTATACCTTTCCAATACAAGAAATTCTTATTGCTGTAGTTTTATCTACTAGTCTAGTAAATTTCATTAGAAGAAATTGACTTCATGTAATGAACCTAAAACCTCGGAATTAGGTAAACACCAAAATTGTTTCCAATTCGTCTCTATATTCATCTTTTCTTAGTACATTTCATTCCTTAAACATAAAACATTATATTCAAAAAGTGGGGTGTTACAACTACCATAATCGAATCTTTGCCTCGACTTGTTCGTGGGAGGCCGAGAACAAAATCCATGCTAAGCGCTTGCCATGGATGATCCGGTACCGGTAGTGGGAAGTATAATCCTTGAGCCAAGGTCCGATTCTTGGCCTTCTTGCACACCGTGCACCGCTCCACAAAATGATGCACGTCTCGGAATAAATGGGGCCAATAGAAATTCTCCTTGAGCATTTCCCAAGTCTTCTTCTCTCCAAAAGTGTCCCGCAAGGCTGCCTCCGTGTGCCTCGGTGATGAGAGACTCACAGATGCTTCCTCTCGGGATGCAAATCTGTCCTCCTTGGAATAGATATTCGTCGGTCACGTGGTATCCCGATAACTCTCCTCTAGAGGCGGCTTCAAAACGTTGGTCAAAATCGGGGTCCTCCTTATATGCTTGTTTCATCCAATCAAACCCGAAAATTTCACCTTAAGCTCGGTGAATAAAATGCTCCTCCTTGACAAGGCGTCAACCACTACATTTGTGTCACCCTTCTTGTATTTGATAATGTACGGGTACTTCTCTAGGAATTCTATCAACTTAGCATGCCTCCGGTTTAGCTTCCCTTGGCCCTTGATGAATTTAAGGGCTTGGTGGTCCGTGTGGATGATGAATTCCCTCGGCAATAGGTAATGTTGCCATACTCCAATGGCTCGGATCAAGGAATAGAGTTCCTTGTCATAGGTGGAATAATTGAAGGTCGCACCCTTGAGCTTCTCGCTAAAATAGGCGATCTGGCAGCCCTCTTGCATCAAGACCGCTCCAATGCCCGTTCCCGAGGCATCGCACTCCACCTCGAATGCCTTGGTGAAATCCGGAAGGGTTAGCACGGGCGCTTCACAAAGCCGAGTCTTGATGTGGTCAAAACTAGCTTGACAAAGTTTTGACCACTCAAACTCCTTTCCTTTCTTGGTCAGCTCGGTCAACGGTGGCACAATGGTGCTAAATCCCTTAATGAATCTTCGGTAGAAATTGGCAAGTCCGTGGAAGCTCCGTACGTCCGAGACGCCCTTTGGTGTCGTCCATTCTCGGATGGCCTTGATCTTCTCGCCATCTACCTCTACGCCGCCCTCAGATAGGATGAAGCCGAGGAAATGGATGCGCCGTTGGACGAAGGCGCATTTCTTGCGGTTGCCGAAGAGCTTCGTCCGCCGTAAAGTGATGAAGAGTCGCTCTAAATGGTCAAGGTGGCTCGGTATGTCCGTACTATAGACAAGAATATCATCGAAATAAATGATGATAAACTTGCCCAAGTACTCTCGGAGCACGTGGTTCATGAGGCGGATGAATGTGCACGGGCCGTTGGTGAGTCCGAATGGCATGACGAGCCACTCGAACAATCCGTAGCGCGTCTTGAAGGCCGTCTTCCACTCATCGCCCTCGCGCATCCGGATTTGGTGGTAGCCGCTCTTGAGGTCCACCCGGGAAAATATCGTAGCTCCGCTAAGCTCATCCAGAAAATCGTCGAGCCGTGGCATCGAAAACCGGTACTTAATGGTGATTTCGTTGATGGCCCGACTATCCACTCACATACGGTGGCTTCCGTCTTTCTTCGGCACCAAGAGTGCCGGACCGCACATGGGCTCAAGGACTCTCGGATGTAACCCTTAGCAAGGAGATCTTGCACTTGTTCTTGCAAGATCTTGCTCTCCTCCGGGTTGAGGCGGTAAAGTGGTCGGTTGGGTAATAATGTGGCTCCAGGTTGGAGATCAATGTGGTGCTCGATCCCTCGGAGTGGTGGTAAGCCATCGGGAAGTTCCTCTGGGAACACGTCTCGATATCGTTCTAGGAGAGGTTGGACGATATCGGGGGCGTGCTCCTCTCCATTATCTTCATGCTCTCGGTATAAGAGCATGATAATCGGGCCTCCTTGGCCGATGGTGCGCTTCAATTCCTTTCAGCCCATAAAGAGGGTCGTCTTGGCCGTCGCCTCCTTTCTTTCGGCCTCGTCCTTAGCAATTTGCTCTGGTGTCATGGGGGCCAATATGATGCTACGCCCGTTCATCTTGAGCATGTATTGATTGGTGTAGCCGTTGTGTATGACGTGTCGGTTGAATTGCCATGGCCGGCCGAGCAACAAGTGAGTGGCGCTCATCGGCACCACGTCGCATAGGACCGTGTCCTTGTAATTGCCGATCGCAAAGTCTACCCGAGTTTGTTTGGTTATCCGGACATCCTCGCGGTCGGTGAGCCACCGTAGCTTGTAAGGTGTCGGGTGCTCGGTGGTTGGTATCGTGAGCTTCTCGACGAGCTCGCGGGACGCGACGTTGGTACAACTCCCGCCATCAATGATCAACGAGCAAACCTTGCCTTTGATGAAGCATCGGCTGTGGAAGAGGTTTTCTCGTTGATATTTTTCTTGTTGGGGTTGAGTTGAAAGGAGTCTTCGGATCATCATTAGCCTCGGCCCATCTTGGGCGTGGCAAATTTCTTCGTCGGCTGGGGCCGGATCTTCCTTGGCCACGGCGGATGTCTCGTCTTCGCTCATGATCTCCTCGGTCTCCTTGAGGATTGTCATGACACGCCAGTTCGGACATTGAGCGGCAATGTGTCCGCGCCCGAGACATTTGAAACACCAAATTTCTCGGGTCCTCGGCTGATCGCCCACTGTGTCATGAGGTTTGGTGTCCGTGTCTCGCTTTGGGGCCCACGGCTTCGGTGTTGGGCCCCGATCTTCGGTCCTTGGCACGGGCCGGTACGGTGTTGGTGCCTTCGGGGCCAAGCGTTGACTTACGGCTTTGCCCTTCCGTTTGATTTGTCTCTCCACCCTTAGAGCCATTTGAATGAGAGTATCAAACGACTCTAAAGGCTGCAGCTCTACCACGTCGCCAATGTCTCGGTGAAGGCCTCGGGTGAACCGCGCCATGATTTGTTCTTCAGGTTCGGCCAAGTCGCACCGAATTCGAAGTGTCTCGAAGTCCGTGAGGTATTCATCCACAGATGAATTACCTTGTCTCAATCCTTGCAATTGGAGGAACAATTCTTGCCGGTAGCGGCTCGGGACGAACCGCTTTCGCATGAGGTCCTTCATGGCTCGCCAAGTTGTGACCTCTCCTTCTCAGTCTATCCTCCTTTGGGCTCGGAGGCTATCCCACCAAAGGCTAGCGTAGTCCGTGAGCTCCAAGGATGCAAGTTGGACTTTGAGTCTCTCGGAATGGTTGTAAAGGTCGAATATTTTGTTGACCTTTTCAACCCAATCGAGAAACTTGTCCCCGTTGGAGGCACCATTGAACGACGGAATGTTCAATTTGGGTAGCCTCCATTCTTCATCCCGATCCAATTGATGGTTGGGCTCGGTAGTGACCGGCTTCGGGTCTCCGCCTAGGTGGTGGAGTGGGTCGTGCCGCCGGTCGGGCTCGGTTTTGCTCGGCAATGTCGTCGAGTCTTTGGAGCATAGCATCCATTCTCCGGTTGATTGCATCAAATTGTTCTTGAGTGTGGGATTCGGGATCCTGAGGATCCCGGGGGGTCGGAGAACATGGTTTGCTTGCTTGTCGTGGCTTGATCACGGCCGGTGTTATGGACAGCACCGCTATGAGTCATCATGTCGGGGATGGGTTTAAGAAGAAAAATTTGTGGGGGAGAGAGAATGAAGGATTTTGGCTCTGATACCAAGATGATGTGCCGTCCAAAAGGGTCGACGCACCGTGGTCAGAAGAATGCGCGCACACCGAACTCGGAAGAGGGGGTTGTGCGGCAATCGGGCAAATGGATTCGGGTGAAATGTATGATTTGGTTGCGGAAGTGAAATAGGCTGGAGATGAATAGGAATGAAGTAGAAAACAAGGAAATGGCTCGTGGGAATAAGGGAGTGGTTCGGATGGTCGAATTGAAAGAATGTAATCGGAAAATGGGAAGGGGTGAAAGCTCGGGAAGGAAATGGGCTCGGTAGACCTTTTTGGTTAGAAATGTGGATTGGACAATTCAGACACTTGAGCAATCAAAGTGTCTGGTTGGTAGACCTTACCCGCACTCGGATGTGACGCACCGATCGGACGTGCAAGGGTTGACGTGCTTGGCTGTGACTCACCGGAGAAGTGAACGTCGGAAAGAGCTTCGACTGGTTAGGAAGAAGGTGCGTAGCACAATTTTATTAAAATTCTCTCTAACTCTGAAGAGTGAGGTTGATACACTTAAATGCTAAAAAAACGTAAAAAGAGAGGAAAAACAATTTAAGCCCATAGATTACATGAACGCATCGGATTAGCTTCGGGAAGATCTTCTTTGACTTTAGGAAGACCAAGGACGCTCATCTTCGACTGAAGGTTCGTTCCATTAAGGATATGCACGGCTGAATTTGAAAGAAGACCGTGCTTGACCGAAGAAGACCCGTCGTTGACCGAGAGGTGGCACCGGGTGGAAGAAGCTCCAAACCATGAAGGATTGATTCGAGCCATTTTGGATAAGGAGCTTCAAAATTACTCTCGATGGTCAGAATGAGGTGGCACGTGGTCTGGTTCCTCGGTTGTCTGCCAATGGCTCATAAGTACGTGCATACTTATTCAAAATGGCGACCGAGTTGATCGTGATCCGAACATTGTGGGATTTACTCGGGCCATTTTGAAATAAGGTCTTCGGTTGACCTTTGGTTGACAAGAGCATGGGTGTGCGCGGTCTCATTTGAATTTAAATCGTCGGTTGACCGACGATGGCTCATGAGCGCGCATGGCTCATTCAAAATGTCAACCGGGGTTGACCTTCTTCCGTGCTTTGCGGGATTTTCTCGAGCCAATTTGAACTGGAGCCTCTGGTTGGTCTTATGTTGTCCAAATGCATGCGCGCGTGGACCATTTTTGAATGGAATTCGTCGGTTGCAGCCGATGGTCCGGAAGCGCGCGGTATGTTCAAAATGGAGACCGGGGTTGACCTTATCTCGAACATCAAGGGATCCGTGCAGGCCATTTTAAATTTAAACTTTAGGATGAACCTAGTATGACTTAGTGAGGAGATTCATGGCTGAATTTGGACTTGGATCTTTCCGCTTATGCGATGGCTCGAAGGAGTGCGACGTTGATTCAAAAATGGCGACCGAGGTTGACCGTATCTCGGACATCGAGGGATCCGCGCGGGCCATTTTGAAATGCCGGTGTCAGACGCTCCTTTGAAGATTCGGGCAGCTTGAGTGCGGTCCCTTTTGAATAGAAATCCCTGTTGTTCCGCCGGTGGCTCCATGAACGGCTTACGGGTGCGCGCGAGTGCTTTCAAAATGTGACCGGCTGAACTTCTTCTGGATATCCAGGGATATGTCTGTGCCATTTTGAATATGTAACTTCAAGCACTCCTAGGTGGTCCGAAATAAGGCATGGGCACGGTTAGTTCTGATGTAAAGCCTCGGTTGGCCGTTGATGTCTTGAACCGTGCACCGCATGTGTCGATGCCTCGGACACCGAAAAATCCTTGTGAGCCAATTCGGACCTCGTCCTTTCCTTGACCAAATAATCAGATTACTTATAGGTTTAAGTAAAGTGGCCGATGAGATTTGGTCAAGGTCTCCTAGTTGACCAAAGGTGGACCGTGGCTTGATCGTGGGTTGACCATGGTTCGGCTGCGGCGTTCATTCGTGGGCCTTTATGCGTCCTTCTTCTTTGGGCTGTTTTTCCTTCCTTCGGCCACGTCGACAGCCATTTGTCTGCTAGTCATCGATAGGTGGTCGGGGTGTTGATCGTTGGACGTGTCGGGGTCGGGAATGGTCGGACACCATGTGATCGAGACTTTGGGTCGTTTCCGATCATGCTTGGAAGGTATCTCTGAGATTATGTTTCCTGCAAAATGAGTAACTAAGTTAGTAAAATCTCTGGTGCTCATCAGGGCTAAGTCCGTGATGTGCTCCGGTTGCACGTCAGGACCTCTCAACCCATCCCAAATGTGATGGTGCAACCGGTGCGGAAACATATCAAGAAAACACGAGATGCCACTCACAAATATTTTAGAAGTTGAGCTTTTCGATGTTTGGGGAATCGATTTCATGAGACCATTCCCCTCATTTTCGAAAATCAATATATTTTGTTGGCAGTTGATTACGTCTCCAAATGGGTAGAAGTGGTGGCATTACAGAAAAATGATGCCAAGGCTGTTACGAGTTTTCTACATCAAAATATTTTTACTCGAATCGGTACTCCAAAAGCGATCATAAGCGATGGTGGAAGTCATTTTTGCAACAGGCAGTTTCAGAGCTTATTATCTAAATATGGGGTAAAGCATAAAGTGACTACAACTTACCATCCTCAAGCAAATGGGACAAGCAAAGGTGTCGAATTGAGAGATTATAAAGATTTTGGAAAATGTAGTCAACCCCGGAAGGAAGGATTGGGCATCTAAGTTTCCAGATGCGTTGTGGGCATACCGTACAACATACAAGACACCGATTGGAGCATCTCCTTTCAGACTGGTTTTTGGGAAGGCATGTCATCTCCCAATCGAGCTAATTCACCAGGCTCACTGGGCTGTTGCAAAATTAAATTTAGATGCAGATGCTGCTAGAGAGAAAATGATGCTTCAATTGAATGAGCTGAACGAATTTCGATTAAATCCTTACGAGAATGCTGCAGTCTACAAGGAGAAAGTCAAGAAATGGCACAACAAAAATATTCAGGAGAGAACGTTCAAGATTGGACAAAAAGTACTGGTTTATGACTCAAGACTAAAACTTTTTCCCGAGAAGCTAAAATGAAGATGGTCAGGACCATTCTTGATATCGAATGTCACGACCTTTGGCGTGATTGAACTTTTCAACGAAGCAACCGGAAAATATTTCAAAGTCAATGCACAAAGGGTAAAACACTTTCTAGAGAATTTAGCAGGCGAGAAGCAAAATTCGTCTGTGTTGTTGGACGACGCTGCATGATGCGCTGCAACGAAGAGTCGGGCCGTCGACTTTAAAACAAGCGCTTAAGGGAGGCAACCCTCGGTGATTTTTATATTTTTTAAGTCGATTTTACTTTTGCCGAGTCTATTTAGGGTATTAGCAGTTAAGTTTAGATTTTTTTTACTTGTTTCCAAATCTCCTATCTATTTTCGCTCCTATTCTCCCGGGATTTCCTTTCCTATTGCAGATTTTTTCTCCTTTGTCGCTGCGACCTCCTTCCTTATAGCAAAGCAGACCCAACAGACATGGCTTCAGCATCATCGAGCAGTGCGACGTATTCATTAAGGAAACTGCGGAAGACTGAAGCTAGGGTTACAGACGAGAAACAATCACAGAAGATAAACATCAAAGAGGAGAATCAAAAGATGACCAACGAAGAGGGGAAACAGAAGGTACGAGTTCAGAAAAACAAGAGGGAGGTTCGCCCGATTACAACAAAATTGCAGAGAGTTCTGTGACATCGGGTTCGAACTGCTGCTCCCCAAAATTTGAACACGGCTAGAGAACCACACCTAATTGACGACGATTCCAGTGATGAAGAAAAAACACCATTGATTCAGACGAAAAAGGCAAAGACAAAATCGAGTTCATCAGAACCCACATCACCGCAGCCCGAGATTGCAGACATTCTGCTCGGAATGAAGCAAAATCCAACAAAAGTCACACAGGTTAGAATTATTGAAAGAACTTACATTAGCCGCTCCAAAGAAATCTTCTGCTTAACACCTATTCCAGAAGTAGAAAACGAGAAACAGACTCCACAGCAGCCGCCACAGCACAAGAATATGGAGAAAAAGGAGCCTCCTGTTGCTTCCCAAAATCTGCAAGCTGCGGAACAAGTGAATTCGGTTAGATTAGATGACAACAAATTATCTTCGGGTACCCCGAAAAGAAGAGTTAAGATGTCTGCAAGAAAGATAAAAAGAAAGCAAAAGGCGCCCAAGTTCGTCTATGAGGAAGCCGAACAAAGATTTGAGCAATTCAACAAAAGGTCGCTTGCTGTGGAAAAAAGTTTTGAACAATTGGATGGTACCTTTTTCTCACTTCCCTGCATATATTACCAATGTTATATCCAGTAGGGGATGTGATGTGCCCGGGAGCCGCCATCCACCGGAGGGTGCGACCACCCGAAGCCGGACAAGACAATTATCTAACATGTTTGCTAATTTTGCAGGAGATTCATCGCCACTAAAGGGCCTCCTAGACATGCCCTCCTCTCTTGATAAAGAACTTCCCAAGCATTGCATACATTGGGAGATTGAAGAGGAGAACTTAGAGTCCGAAGTTCATAGCCTATCTTACCAAGACAAAGACCAAGCAACAACTCACGTGGAACTCCAAGTTATTCTTAAAGAAGATGATCCATTCATGCAGCAAGGACAAGGACAAGTCTAAGGATGGGAGAGCATGGGAGAAGTCCACGTTTTAATTCTTTTGAAGAAAGAAAACCCGGTTGTATAATATCTTGCATGGTTCACGTGAAAACCATGCAAGCTCCTTCTCTTTCTTTTTGTTGTAAACTAATTACGTGGCTGCAAGTGGGAGATCCTTAGGAAGCCTTAGGGAATGGTTTTAACCTTACCTTAGTGACCATCACTCTTGTTGGTGATGGAAGTCAAGGGTGGGCCCCAATTTGCCATACCTTGTTGTTGGTTTAGCACTTAGGGTTATGGGTGATAATCATTCACCTTTTGTAGCTCGTGGGAAGGAGGGTTTTTACCCTTCCTTTCTCAGCATTTGGAAGATAGAAAAGTATTGGAAAATTTGCAGAAGCTTGAAGCTCTCAAACCCTCTTTTCTCACGGCTTCAAGGGATTTTGGTGAGTAATATCCAATCTTCTTTGTTTGTCTTGGTGTTGGTGATTAGCTAGGATCACTAAACCTTATTCCAACCTCCTTCCTCACTTCTTTAGGAACAAAAGTGAGCTTGGAAATCCCATAGCCTTCCTCCATTTGTTGTTTGCATTTGTGTTTGTCTTTGTTGTTGGTTGCTGTTTTTGGTGCATGCCCGAGTGAATTTGTGCAACAAAAGTCCAATTCGTGCCATTTCTGTTTTCCGTGAACAAAAGTCCCTAATTTTATGGCTGTGAGTTCCTATTTCATGTCTTGAAATAACTTTTCTTTACGTTTAGCCACAGCCCCTCCCCATCAAGAGTTATGCATGCTTTTTCCACTGCCTTCTACCCAAATTCCTGAAATCGGGCAGTTCTGTCCATCAATTTTCTATCCTGCATATCTTCCAATCTGCACGTGATTTTTCCCTCAAACCACTTGCAATTTCTTCCCACTTAGTTGAAGTTAAGTTCTGCCAATTTCCACCCTCCCAGACTCCCTGAATTGGAAGTTGTGCAGAAGTCTCCCCAACACCCCTACACTGTTTCTTTCAACTTTGTCTGTTTGTGCACCTAACTTTGCCTCCGTGTATTTTATTGATCCGCACGTGTTTTAAGCTGTAAATTTGGTCAAACTTAGCCCACTCTCAAAGGTTTAAGTCCTCCAATTTCTAGCTAAAGCGCCTGTATGTGTTTGGAGTTCTCCTTGCTCCAATCCCCTGTTGCTGCCTACCTTTCTTTCTCTCGGCAGTTTGTTGCCATCTCCTCTCTTCCCGACACCTCCACATCTTGGAGCGTGTCAGGATAAGAGAAATTTTGTGCAAAACCAGATGATCCGATTGGCAATGTATTCCGAGAATTTTACGCTAATTTTGATGAGAAAGACCCGGAATTCGTATCTGTTAGAGGAAAAACAGTAACTTTCACGCCTGCTATCATCAACAAATACTATGAGATCCCGGACATTTCGGACGAGTACACAGAGCTGTTGGTAGATGATTCGGCCACCTTCCTTCAAGAAGTGTTGCTACATGTTGCTGAGCGAGGGACCACATGGGATATATCAAAGGCGAGGGCCTATTCCATACCGAGAGTAAGTTTAAATCCAAAAGCAAAGGTATGGTATCACTTCATAAAATATAAATTATCACCATCGTCCCATGGTCAGCATGTGATTAAGGAGAGAGTCATATTGTTATACTGTTTGATAACTGGAAAAAAACATTGATGTTGGCTTAATAATTTTTAATGCTCTCTGCGCAATTGCGATGAAATGCAGTAGTCAACTACTAATTCCTTCTCTTATATCGGATTTATGTTTAGTTGCAAGAGTGCAGGTTTCAGAACAGGACGAAAAGGTAAATACAACAGGGTTTATAACCCCGTTAACAGTGTTCTGAATTAATCAAGAGGAGAGTGAAAATTTGCCTGCCACTGCCAAGAAATATGCTTCACAGTCTGCCGCTGCATCTGTCGCTGCAGCTCACTCTACAGTGCAGAGTCTTCAGCTCATGGAATCCAGACTGAGTATGCTTGAGGTACAACTTCAATGCCTTACTGATAATTTAGATTGTTATTTCTCTTATGCTGCAGCGAGGGACACAACACTGTTTGAAGCATTGAAGCACAACCCGAAAAATTCCAAGATTCAATTTCCAGCTTTTTCAAAATTGTTTGGTTGTTCCACAGTGCCTCATTCAGATGATGAGGCACAACACTAAATTCCAAGAGAGTAATTTTTACTAGTGTTTTAACTGTCTTTTTGTGCTTAATTTTACCTTGTCATCATTGGGGACAATGTCTGATTTAAGTTTGGGGATGGTAGTTAAACACTAGTAAAAACAAAACGAAGAAAAAAAGAGTCAGTGAAGAGTATGAGATGTTTCCAACTTTTCCTAGGATTTTTGAATTTTAGCAATTTCGTTTATCAAAAACCAAATCGTCTTTGATCTCCCAAGAAACAAAGTTAGATATCCCGACTATTTCTTTCCCACACAAACCTCCTCAAAAGGTATTAATGTTGAGAGCAAGATATTTACGTCGGGTATGTATGATTTGAAAACTCTATCTTAGATGATAAGAAGACAAATGTAAGCGAGAAAGTTTAACTTAAGATTAGGCCAACATTAAAGTTCAAGGGCGGAATTTTATTAAAAAAAAAAAAGAGCAATGACTCTATGAAAAGTTCTATGTCCCACCAAAACTCAAACAAAATGGGAGACCAAAAAAAAAGGAAAAAATGGTGTTCTTCTTGGAGGGAGTATTTGCTGAGTAACTCGGGGGCCGGTACCATATGTGCTTTCAAGTAAAAAGGCGGTATAACCAAAGAGAAGACACCAATAAAATTTTTCCCTTGAAAGTTATTATTGGCCTGTTTTATTTTAAATAATCTTTCATATGTTTGAAATTTTTTATTCGAAAGATAAGGTGAAAGAATTTATGCATGTTGCAATGTTTCTAATTGCTCGATATATTAATTCGTTTGAGGCGGCACACACACACTATTGAAAGGAATTGAAGGATTGAATGACCTGAATTGAGGGAGATTCTAGATGATTTGGTAGTTAATAAACTTTATTGCTTAAATTTGGAATGATATAGGCAATGGTCGGAAATATGTTATCTTTTTGTTGACTAGTTTTACTTTGTTTTCTTTTTGCTTTACATTACTCGAGGGCGAGCAATGGATTAAGTTTGGGGATGTTGTTAAGTCTTGAAAAAGACTTAATTATGTCCATCAAACTTATGAAAATTGTTAAGCTTTAAATAAATAATTGTGGGATTTTATGCTGGAAGCTGTAATTGGTGCTGTATCTGGCGCTGCAGCACAGACTCTGCGGGTAGTTAATGAAATCACGTGAATCTCGGTTATTCCGAGATTATTTTTATCTACCCTATTGGTTTCCTTTTATGCAGGGATTATGCTGGATAACAATGGAAAGTGGGAGCTAAAAAGAGATATGATTTGGAGAAGAAAATCCCAAAAATCAAGGGATCCCGAAGTTGGTTTTGGAAAGAGAAGAATATTCCCACAAATCTAGGGATTCTAATTGCTGTTTTGGAAAGAGAAGCGAGCTGCCACGTTTTTAAAAAGGGAAAAGATCAATTCAGCTAAAGGAGACGAGGGAGAGGACGAAAAACGCAGAGGAGAAAACGCAGCCACGCTATACAACGAAACGGAGACCGGAGCCAATTCAAGAACTCGCGGGACGCCACCGGAGTTTTGAAGAAAGCAACGGTGAATCCGTTTATCTTTTATTAGGCGCTGCAATTATGATTTGTGAACATTTATCTTGTGTTCTTTTTATTTTCAGCATGAACTAAATTTATCTTGGTTAGATTTTGGAAGTATCTTGTTTTATGAACTCTCGGTTTGTATTTATTTCGTAATTTGAATAATTCAACTAGGTTTTCATTCCTATCGTGTATAAGCTGGATGCCACAATTATAACGTACTTAATGATTTCTAACACGCCATTAGAAAATCATCTAGAAAGTAGTTGAATCGCTTGAGTTGTTAAATTAATTTATTTGTAATTTAACTAAAAGTTTTTAATTGATTAAAACGTTAGCTCAAAGGGAAACTAATAAGATTGGTTCTGAAGGTCTTCAAATCTCAATGTCTTTGCCATAAGATTGGAAGGAGTTGAGAAAAGGAGCCAATCGGTAGGCGACGCCAGCCACCGATTTCATAGATATCTTTCCCGTCAAAAGTGCTGTAGTCTGTGTTGTAGCACAGACATACAGCTTGAGTGAATAAACAGGAGAAACCGAAATCTGACCTTCCTTATCGCTGAATTTCGTTCGTTTTTCAGAACTGCCTGTTTCTTTTAATTTGTTTATATTTTCTTTACTTTTAACAAAAAATCATCAAACCCTTTTTATCAATTTTATATAACTATTTTACATTTCATTTTGGAAAATATTAGATTCTTTATCCCCGTGGGATCGATAATCTTTTATATTACTTGACTGTGCACTTGCGGTTTTTAACGACACATTCGCACCTAACACATATTTACCTTAAGTCAAGTTAGAAATACATGTTCATTCTGTTATAAACAATCAGAGCTTGCCCTTTCCATAGATGAGCAGCTGAATTTATTTAATAAGGCAACCAATTATGATGTGTTGGATTATTTTAGTAGTTTGTTTGATTATTCACAAATTGCAAAATTCTTGGTTGTAAACCTTGATTTGTTTGAGTTGAGAAAGAGGATGGATTGGTTCAAGGAAAGAATTTAACGAATATGTTTTCCTTGGAATTGTGTCTTGGTTTCCCATACTTAAGAAATTGTGTAGGTATAAATCGAATATTTAGGATATTTATGATCAGATTTTTAGAAGTTCAATTATCTAATTTGAATGATTTTAACATGAAGAACAATAGATGAAAAGAAGGATTGGTAATAAAAGTCTAATTTTCCTTGGATCTATTAGTTAGGTTCATTACTTATAAATCTTTGGAAACCATTGCTGAAGCTTGTTAGAGATCAATTTTGGATTCGGTATATAAGTTAAGGCTGAGTTTTGTTTTTTTGTTTACTATGATATAAATTATCTCGTTCTATTTTATTTTATATAAATATTTTTAAACTTGTTGAATTGAACATATCATTTATTTATTCTTTCATGATGCATAAAATGAATAATTGGACATTAGAGGTGTGTCCTTAGGTTTCGAATCCTTAAGCTTGATCAGGATATTTTTTACTATTACTGCCTAAGAGTTTAGTTTATTTTTAGATGCCACTGTCTAAGTGTATTTTAGGCTACTCTGTAAAGTATCTTGGCTCCTACTACCAACGTGTAGCATTGCATTTCATGCATTAAATTTTAATGTTATATTATTAAAAAAAAAGCTCAAGTTTCGAATAAATAAGTCGATTTAGGCTTAAGTTCTTAAAAAATAAAATTTGGGCTTCTCGGACGTCCGATACGGATTATCTAACCCTTCATCGGACGCAGCTTGCGTCCGAACCCCTAAATTTGTTTTTTAATTTTTTTGTTTTTGATTAATTTGGTTAAGAAAATCTTATCGAAATAAGTTAAAATTTTTACTACACATTTAAAACAATAAAAGACACTAATCTAGAATTTTTAAATTTGTTTGACAACTGTAGCATTTACTATAATATTTGTAATACATAAACAAATATTTTTTTTTTAAATTATATACGACAAAAAAAATTCTTGTAACTTTTGCCATATATTTACAGCATTGTAAGCCAATACTCCACAAAGTTTCGTAAATTTCAACAATTTTATTATTCACTATAATTTGTTTAATATATAAAAAAAAAATTTGTTAAAATTACGTACGTCAATGAAAATTCACGAAACTTTGTGAAATATTGTCTTATGATGCTGCAAATGTGTGATAAAAGTTTCAAGAATTGTTATTAACATATGTAATTTATTACAAAATTTATTTTTTATGTATTAATAAACTTATAGTAAATCATAAAATTGTTAATAATTCACGAAACTTTGTAGAATATTGTCTTACAATACTGTAAATGTGTGACAAAAGTTTTAAAATTTTTTTATTAACCTACATAATTTAAGAAAATTTATTTGTTTATGTATTAAAAAATTATGGTAAATCGCACAGTTGTTGAAAATTCACGAAACTTTATGGAATATTGTCTTAAAGTACTGTAAATGTGTGAAAAAAGTTTTTAAAATTTTTATTTACTTACATAATTTTAACGGAATATTGTTTTTTTATGTATCAGACGTTAGAGGAGACTAAATTTTATTTTTTTAAAATTAGGCTCAAATTGACCTACTTTTCCAAAACTTGAGTTTTTTTTAGTTTTTACTTTATTATTTATGCCCGGTTGTTTTAATAATTTGTTTATTTGAACATGCAAACAACCTTTTAAACATCTTGAAGGCAATTAAGGTTTTCGTGACAATTTTTTTTAAATAATATTTTAGTCAATTATTTAATTGATTCATTAATGGTCAAAGTCAATTTTAAATTTTGATTTATGAAAATGTGTTCATTGATTATGGAAAGCCCACGTCCATGTTAAGATGCAGTTGTCCGCGTGCAGCCATGATGCTGGCAACGATCCGTACTATTCCTGTAAAACATAGCTGCATATGTTGAGTACAATATATTTTTTCTTTTTCAGTTTCTAACTTGCATCTCCAAAGCACTCTTTCGCCAACACTATATTTCCACCAAAACATTACAATTTACAGGCACCCGCAGATGAGAATTTAGATGAATATATGAATCTATTGCGGAAAACGAGGTTTCTAGGCACTTTACATAATACCCGTGTATATCAACAACCATGATACCTCAAATTCTATAATGTGTTGTTTGATATGAAGCTTTCAGAGCACTGGAACTCTACGCCTCCAAGTGGTTATATTTGCTTACAATTGCACCATAAATCGGGGGAGTTGCCTTTATCATAGTACTTTGGATCAAGGCTATCATCTACACAACAAAATCTACATCAGTTGGAGCTAAGCTCGAGGTTTCTTGTCTGTACTATTTTTGAAAGGCTGTTAAGGAAAACATAGTGTCTTGTGTAACATAAAGCATAAGTACTATCCCAAGCAGTACTGAAACAGGATAGAAAAGTGAAAAATGAACAAATACACGAGAGCCTATCATCAGGTAAAAAAGCTATCAAATCTCAATTAGTAAAAGCTTAAAATTCCTACATCTTACCGAAGCAAATGCAGCACAAGCAATACTGAAACCAGGGAAGTAGAATGGAGCCCTTTCCGATAAGAATAAAGCTGTTACAAGATTTATCCTGTAAGCGTTACTTGATAGTTTAACACAGGAGATTGCGGGTGAATAACAATTACCAGTTAAGGGAGAGAATGCCAATGGGGACATGACATTGGCAAGAGATGATATTCCAGAAATCCAACCTTGAGCCTTACCCTACAGTAGCAAATAAAAAAAAATGCACAAATAAAAGGATGGACGATAAGATAAAATCAACTCATCCTCCAAAACTTACATGCTCACAAGCGCCAACTTGCTTCGACACAATGCTCCGCATCTGGACAGATCAAAGCCATTGGAAAGCATAGCTTATTGAACGAAAAAAGTTCCAAATATTAAGAGATTTTCAAAACTCACACATGGCTGAGAGAAAATGTAGAATATGGAAAACATCGCAGCCACATAAGGGACCTATGAAGTCAAAAAGTGTTAGCAAAAAGATGACATAATCAGAATATACTCAGATGTCAAAAGAAAAGGTAGAATAGCTATTCAAAGACAGTACTTATGTAATCACACATAACAGAACAAGAGTTGCAAAAGAAGTACCCAATAGGACCACGAAATGCTGTAAAGGAGCATCTGGATTCAAGACCAATGCAACATCAATGAAATCTTCATAAACATAAATCACTATTTTTGGAACTTGATTGTGTAATCTGAAACGTGATTTTGAATCAGCTTACATGTGCACAGCTGAAAAAGAGTCCTAAAGAAAGCAACCTCTCTTCTGTAAGAGCAGAAGCCAATATAGGCATCAGAAGCAGCTGCATGTGCATTAAATGATAACAAAATATATATTATTTTTAGTAGCTATATTTGATAGAAATAAATATGAAAAAAAAAAAAAAAAGTTGACGAGCTACCTGGGATATTGTCCCTGCGATTCCAGAAATAACCATAAGATCAGCAAACTCATTCTTGTCAAAGTGAAATCTAGCCTTCAAATAGTACTGAATAAGAAGTGCTATTAATTTCTTGATTACTTATTCAATTAACAATAATAATAACTTAGAATATATTTGGGGAGGTACCATAATCGAAGAATGGAGTCCAACATCTGCAAGATTGCTGAAAAAGGCAACCACTCCAACCTTAGCAAACGTAGAGCTGGAAGACAAGTATTTCAGTCAGATACATGAAAAGTAATCAATATGAGTGCACAACAATTGGCAGAAGACAACCAAATGCTGCACAAAAATTCAGAAATTGCGGACAATGACGAGTGTAATAGACCGAAAATTGGAAAATACATGGACCTGGTCCTCAATAGCGCCATCATATCTCCCAAAGAAGGCACCGATTTGATCACCCGATTATAGATAGAGCAAGTTCGATCTGAATGAGTGGAATCATCATCTAAATCTGTAATAGACCGATTAGACTTTGAAAGAATCGGAGCAGTGAGATTATGATCTATGAAAGAATCGGGCAGAAAAACCCTCATATAGACCACAGCAACAACTGCCACCAAAGTCGCAACCTAAAAAACGCTGATAATGAATACAATGTACATTGGAATATGCTGCAGGTAGCGCGAGGGAGGGACAGAGAAACCTGAAAAGTGGCAGAGGTAGAGAGGAAGCGGGTGGAGAGGTTTCCAAAGACGAAGCCAGACGATCCGATTCCAGAGATGACGCTGAAAGTGGACGCTCGTCGTTCCTCCGGAACGGTGTCTGTCTGCAACCACATTTCAAATTTACCTTAGTCGCCATGAGTTATCGCGGGATAATTCTATCATTCCTCTTTCAAATTCGCTTTGGGTGGAATGTGTGCCACTTTGCATAATAAATCATGGTATATTTTTTCATAAAAGTTTTGTTTAAAATTGTGCATCTAAATTTCTAAAACAACATCGATGATGAGCGTTTGACAAATTCTCATGAAGTTGCTTTCACAAAAATTTCTAATTCATGAAACCTATAAATTTATCATTATATAATAAATGATATCTTTTATTTGTCTCACATTACGGTCCACTCATTTGCATGTAGTAAATATTGATAGTTAATGCTAAAACCTCGAGGACTATTAATATTTTATCTTAGTTGCATGTGAAACTAGTTTCACGAATTTTCATACTCTAACTCTATTACNTGGAAGATTAAGTGAGGTTCTTTTGTTGGATTAAAGTTTTGGTGAAGAGTTTTTATGTCTAAAGCAAGTTTAGTTCATTCTAGAAGAAAATAGGAGAAAAGAAGAGGAAACAAACGACTCAAGGGTTTCGGTTTCGATCTTCCTTATTCTGAGGTATCAATTCTAACCCTAAGAACATGTTTAAATTGATGAATTGATTCGGAATGGTTAATTAAGCATGTTGGTGATGTTTATATCAAGATTATGCAAAAACTTTTGGGAAAATCAGGCAGCTTTAGGGTTTGTAATTTTACTGGACGTCAAGTTTTCAAATGACTTGAAAATTTTATAGTGATTTGAAATAGACATTTTAAGGAGAAGAATGACACGTGAATCGCCTCAATCCAAGAAGTATAACTTAAGTTATGACCGGTTGAAGTTTCTGTTATGCAACAGTTACTCGAAAATAATGTATTCTGGACAGCTTGTGAATTAGGCATATAACGTATGTTTAAATGCTTCAAATTACTTTGATATCTTCTGATGAATTTGAGTAGACATCTCAAGCAACATTTAGAAACCTGAATCGCATTATTTGGATTATTCTAGCTAAAGTTACAATCGATTGAAGATCATGTTAACCAAAGCGATACTTTAAAATTAATGAATTATGTTACTTGTGTTTTAGGTTTTCAAGTGTAACAACATATTGATCAAGTTTTTCAATAAGGCTAAGTATTTAAGGTAAGTTAATGTTGCATGTGATTGGCCCTAAAGGGGACTACATTACAAAGATTAGGATTTTATGATTTTGCAATATTCTGGATTGTTTGGGGTGTAATGCACAATACACCATCCTCAATTTATTTGAGGATATGTTTGTGTGTCTTGTTTGATGATTGATTGATTTTTAGTGTTAGAATAAAGATACATGTTTAGAATGCTTGCAATGTTTGAATTATATATTTTATTGCATGTTAACATGTTCATGCATTTTAATTGTTCATGCATCATGGTTTTAAGAAAAATACGAAAACGATTTGCATGCATGATTTTCATGATAATATGCAACAGGTCGTTGAGGGAGGAGCTCGAGTTAGACTGCCTCGAGGGAGGCCAAATGGTGTCTATTCTCTCCCGTGGTACCTTCAACGATCAAACCAATGAAAGAGTGAAATGAACGAAATGTACGTAAATAGTTATATGTTGGGCGGGATTTGAGTTTGGCTGTCCCAAAGAAATTGGACCAAATGATGCCTACTCTCCCCTAGACGGTATTACCCACATTAACTGGACTGTTAAGTGAAAGAAATGAAATGAAATGAACGATACTGAAATTGCATTGTTTTTATAAAGCAGCATATGCATAAAGGTCTCATAAATATTTTATTATTATGGATTAATTTACTGAGCATTAGGCTCATTAGATAAGCTTTGTAATGTAGGTGATGAGATATATATTATGAATTCTACTTATCGTGGATAGATGCTTGAGGTGGTGAAGTACGTCCATTACGGAAGTTTGCAGCTGTTAGTGCAATTTTGACCGGTGGGCGACCCAAGTAAATAGAAATGTTTTGTTTGAAAACTAATGTATAATATTATGTTTAGTCTATGACTGTTTTGTAATAACTTGGTTTTAATGTTAAAGTACAATTATTTTTTGGTTACTTATTACTAATAGAATCAATTTTGATGAAGTTAAATGAAAGTTTTCCGCTGTATTTTATTTCAAGGATTTCAAATTGATAAGTTTTACCTTAAATTGTTTAAAGTTAGTACATGTGTTTACAAAAAGAAAAAATTTTAAGCAAGAGAAAAACAAGATGTCACACACACACTCTTGAGATAACAACTTTCTAAACATATAATTGGTCTATCATATTCAATAAATGATGCATGCATGCAATCATGCATACATAGATTCTTTCGAGTTCAAAAACTTCATCTTCACATATGCCATACAACAAGCGGGATTGAATGTCGACTCTTCTCCCAGGTTAGATCGCATTAGTTTCTCCTTATAGTGCAGAAGAAATTTAAATTGCTCATTACCAAAATTTTTATTCAATTTATGAGTTTCTATTCGACCTTTAGTTGCAAGGTTTGTTGAGATAATAACATTGTAATTCTTCTCTATCGTCTTAAATATAGAGGAGATGTCTCACGTAGGCTGACTTCTGAACCTGTCACCATAAGTATTGACAAGTTGTCTTGCCAATGTAAGTTAATTTTCTAATTTTTTAACACAATTACGACTGTCATTGAACTTTTTAATTTGAATTGTTTCTTCAGCATGCATTCTAGAAACATGCATGCGTCATGGACAACCATACACGCAAAATGTACTTATTCATTGAGATCCACCTTTTTGGAATCTCATGTTAGATGTGTTGGCCAACACGTATAACTTATTATGGGTCTGTATATTTGTGTTAATTAATCACGAGACTAATTTATTATTATGGGCTTTAAAGTGATCTATTTTNGTATTTAACGTATGCATACATTTTTTCGATGGGTAAAGTTAAAACTTCGTTCGCATCATCTTTGTCTAAGTTAACGGGCGGCGTAGTCATTACTCTCATAGTTGCACCGTCTAATAAAAATTGAATCTCAACATCGTATCTAATTTCAAATAGTCAAAAAGTTGCTTCCAATTGCCACACACGCTAATAACTGTCCGCCGTGATTAGTTTAACTTTTTTTTAGTTGGTGGTCATTTTTTCCCATTTCACCAAAAAATATGGTCAAATGGGCATTTAACACCTATTTTTTATTAAATTTTATCATCACTTGAGTGCATATCTATAGTGGGACGATTCTGGTCAATTAAATTTTATAATTTTTTTTATAATCACATGAGTACACATCTAAAGGTAGGACGATTTGAGTTTGGTTTCGTTCCATCATCCCAGGACTGCAATTTGGACCGGAATTTGTGCTATGGTTTTGAATTTTTTGAACTAGAATATTTAGTGGGTTTCTAAATGCAAAGTGGTCTAGGACTGTGAATACAATGTGATTTTTGGTTGATCTTGATTCAGCAATAGGGCCGAAGGATTGTGTTTGAAACAATTGACCTATGGAAAATTGTTTTACCAACTTCATGATGAACTCGTAAGCTCAGTTATTGTATTACACTCCACTTGGCTCATCCAAATTGACTGGACCAAGGGGACTTGACTTATTAGGGTAATCAAAGATAGATGAGTTGGAACTTAAGGTTAGTGAAGCTTAATAGTAAAATCTTACCACATAAGCAATGGCTAGAAAATGAACACTTCCCTCACAAACCATAGCTGTCACAGTACTGCAACCAAAGTAAGCATAGAAGAAAGTCCTTGATCTACTGCATCCCAGTATCCCTGCACCATAATTTGACATTATTTTTTTATTGTTTATCGAGTGCTGATATTTGAAAATTAATAATATTACAAATAATATATCACTAATCATTAAATATTACCGAGTGGAATGATGGTGAATGTCATTGGGAGCGTGAGCATAGCTTTTCTTCCATACTTGTCCGAGAGATTTCCTATTAAAGGCATTATCACCAACGCTCCAAGCCCTATTATCTGTACGCATTTACTACTCGTAAACTATTTCATGCATTATAGGTAGGAGTGGGCAACCCCGCCCGACTCGTAGGTGCCAACCTGACTTGTTTCAAACGGGTTTAAATGGGCCAGGTATCGAGTGGAATTTTTCGGCACGGAACGGGTTATTGGTTAATTTTGCGGATTACAGGTCGGTAATGACCTCAACGAACCCATGGACCCTGCAAATCTACTTTTAATAAATTCATTTAAATTATTATTAATTTATTCTCATGTATTTAAGTTTGTAATTTATTTATTCTGTAGAAATTGCCTCTAGTACCTCACCAACGCACCATGAAGAAGTTTAGCTGACGACTGTTGGGACAACTCTAATTGATGTCTATCTATTATGGAATAATGTTGAATTGGAATTGTGGGACTTTTTCATTGGTTGTATAGTTGGATTATATTTTGAAATTTAAAATGTTTGGCTTCGCATTGGATGATACATTATTTTAGTTATTCGCAGTATGTTCATCGATTATTGAGTTTGTAATTTAGTTGTAAAACTAGTTTGTAACTTAGTTATTTTAGTCTGTAACTTAATTTGTAATGTTGGTTTACCCTTTGAATGGATTAATGGACTCTAATTGATTTTTTTGCAGTTTAGGTATAAAAATAATGTGGTTTAATTGTTTTAAGACTTTTTTATCATTCGGGTACATATATATATTTAGTTGTAAGGTGAAAATCAAACCTGACCAGTTGGGTAGGGTAAGATGTACTAAAAAAGTCAATCTGAACGAGTGATTTTTCTAACTTGTTAATGGGTTAGGTTAATTTTTTTCAAACCCAAACCCGACCTAATCTTAGGCAATCCCAAAGTTGTAAGCAAGCACGCGCCTTCCCAAAACAATATCCATCTAGGGTTGTAGTGCGAGACAGCAAATTGAGGAACCTAAACCTCACACAGAGACAGTGAAGTACACCAAGATCCCAGAAAGAGAGAGAGAGAGAGAGAGAGATGGAAGGACTTTTGTATCCACCGAATGCACGCTTTGCACTAGTTTCAAGGAAAGAACGAGAATCGCGAATATCCCATCGCCACCCAAACTCAACGAAGTAATTCAGAAATAAACAGAGAAATGAAGGACGTACCGCTTGCTGAATTCCGGTGAGGTAAATGGCGATGGAGCACTCATCTTGTTCCGGGCAAAGCGCAGACATCGTCACGTCCGTCAACGCCGGAAGCACCATGAACGTCGAAAAGTTGTGGAGAAACACCGTCATTAAGAGATGGTTGAGTCCAGATAATACGTTCATCCCTCTCAGCTTTTCTCTCTCTAAGTTTCTATGAACATCTGAGAGGGGTAGAATGGCAGACTATGTAATCATATAAGAGTTGTGTTGATGGAGCCACTGCTTGAGTTGAGCTTTTTGGAGCGACGAAAATGGAGGAAGGAATGCGTAGCTTGCAATTAAGCATGCCGGGCCCATTATCGCGTATCAATTTCAATTACGCTTTCAAGCGTGCAAGTTATATGATCATAGACGTCGTCGTTTAGGTGCCTGAATAATTTAGTCGACGAAGTCCCAACTCCTAAGCCATGTGATTAAATGTTAAAATCATATATTAAAACAAACAAATAAATAAGAAAGATGTACCGTATTCAATCTTTGAATTGATTTCAACATTATTGCTCTAGGTTCCTGTAACTTTTTTCCTTTGCATGCACTTGCCCTTATTCCCCTCTCTTGAAGCTGAACTGCATATTTTTGCTACAATTTTTATTCATATTATTCCTTGAATTATGTGTTCGATTTACTCCAAGTCTAAACGACATAGGAGCTAGTCAAGAACACTAACGATTTCCATTTTGATGGACATTTGAAAATTTTTAGATCTCTTCATAAATATGGAGCGTCAAACACATCTAGAGATGACATTCGAGCCGGCTTGAGTTCAAGCTCATCGAGTTTTTTTTTCCAAAAAAATTGGCTCGAGTTGGTTTGCGAGCCTCGAGCCTTAACCAATCGAGCCAAATAAGCCCAATATTTTTCAAGACCCTTATTTTAGAAGTTGTTTTCGTTATTATAAGATTTAAAATGTAATATACACTTAGTAATATATTGTAAATAGATTATTAGAATATTTAAATAAAATTACAAAAATGATAATATTTATTAAAAAAATTATGTATCATTGAAAATATTTGAACACAACTAGATTTGGCATTTGAATTGCTTCACATGAGATACATGCCAACTAGATTCATACTTATCCAATCGTTAATCACGTGCAAGATATCAAAAAATTACTTGTGTAAAGATCACAAAAATTACACTTGAAAACTTTAAAAATATCTAGTTTTCGAAATACAAGTTTTTAAATTTTCCTATAATGGAATTTTTGCGTCATTGGTCTCTCGTAATAATGTTGGGTCAATGTTTCATGATTGTGAGTCCTTCCACAGATCTGATGCTAAATGTTCTCGTTGATCATTATTTACACATTTACTTGTACTAAAAGCATACTAATGTGTTAAAGTAGAAATAAGAGGAGTCAATAAATCATGTGTTATCATAAAAAGAATTGAATATTAAGACTCATTTCGTTTTAAGCATCCCAAGATATGAAAATCATCGTTACAAGGAATATTATGTTATATTTTTAAATAATCATCGAGTTTTTTTTAAACTAACCTATAAAACGTAGCTATTTATTTGGCATTAATTATACCTAAACATTTTTGGAATTTGTTAGACAGCATAAGTAGTCAATAATTTTTGAGCAATTGACGCTCGAACTCTTTTGAATTATTCAAAATTATTCATAGTCAAGAGTGGTGGATCATTGGGCTGAGCGTTTGACACTTGAAATTAAAACATGATAAAGTCTAAGTTTACTCGCTTATCCTACATCCTTATTCTACACCCTAACGTGACGCTTACCTGTAAATTTCACCTAATTCAACATATGTTAAATTGAATTTAACGTTGTTGGCTATTTCCTATAATAACCCCGACACAATACGTTTATTTTTACTTTCCCGCCCAATCCCGTCACATTAATCGCTATCTCCAGTAATCGTTGATATACCAAACTAGCCGATCGGAAGTACTGCACTTTCAATCGGTAATTTTTTATTTTAGTTAGATTATGTTGGCCAGTAGTAAAAAAATCTTATGTTTTTTTTATCTTTCAACCCCGATTTGGGGTCCCCGTTTGAATCTGAAGGTCCCCGAATCGGGGTTCGAAGTCCCCGTTTCATGAAAAATCGACGAACGGGAACTTCCAACCCTGGTTCGGGGTCCCCATTCTAATCCGAAGGGTCCCCGAATCGGGGTTCGAAGTCCTCATTTCATGAAAAGTTGATAAGCGGTCGACACCTTCTATCGGTCGACCCCTTTAAGAAGCGGTCGACCCCTTGTATGGTGTAAATCGCAGCACTAATTTGAATTTAAACGCAACACCGACAGCAAGAGAACCCTAAATTTTGACGGATACTTCAGACGCTCAACTCAAATTCCAAGCAAATATTCGGGAGATTATTTGGTACTATCATTTCATCTTGAACTTTTTGAAATTCTAGTTTGTTGTTATGGTCGCTAGTTTTTTTTGCGGATAATATTCGCCTGATTAATTGGTACTATCATTATTCGTCGGTCGTTTTGAATTCTAGGCTTAGAAAATCCGATTTCCAACTTTTGTGGTTGTAGTCTGTTCTGTTCTTTAGTTTCTTCAATGGCTTCTAGTTCTAGAGCACGTCCAAAAAATAAGAAATCTAAGACTGTCCCTCCCGATGACACACCTACTGACATTTCCATCTTTTATACTCACATCTTTGTCAATTTGGAGGATAGAAACAACTACTATTCTGAAATTAATTCAAAATCCATCATTCCTAGTCGCGTCTACGATGCGCATTCGCTTCCTGGCTTAGAAATTCATAATCTCCTGACCCGTGCAGGATTATCTAGGCTTTTTAAATTTCGGGAGCCATATTATGATAATGTTATTCGATTATTTTAAGCAAATTTTTCTTATTTAATCATACTATTCCAAGTATGTAGTTATGTGTATGGAACACACATAAAAATCAATTCCCGTATGCTCAATGATTTCTTACATTGTCGGGATAACGAGCATGCCAATACATATTATGAGCCATTCGTTGAGCCTCCTATTGTTCACTCTAGTGACTATCCTGCTTTTCTAAGAGTAATTGTAAAAAATCCTAAAGTCTCTCTATGTTCTCGACCAAAAGCTAATGATCTAAATGTTACGGCTAGAATCGTCCACCACATGATCACCTACAACCTCCTTCTCAGGGATGGTCATAGGGATCACATTAGTGGCATGAATCTCTACGTACTCTACCACATTTTCAACGGAAACACCTTTAATGTTGGGTACGTTATTCTGAAACGTATGATTGACCTTTTTGAAAATTCTTTCAAGTCTATGCCATTCAATCTTCTGCTTTGGCATTCCTTGAACACAATGGGGCAACTATTCCCTCTTCCAAGCCTACTCTCAACGTGCGAACAGTAGATACATATACTGAGTCAACGCTTGCTCGCATGTGAATTATTCAAAATATGGATGGATCATGGGTCACCCATGATCCTCAGCCTTCGAATCCAACTGCCCAACCAATCATCCCAGAGCAGCTGAAATCGTATTTGGAATTCAAATTTGACCAGATAGAAGCATCCATACAACAATTTCGTTCTTATGTTGCAGATAGGATGAATTACCTTGAGGATCAGAACAACGCTCTTGCCCGACTAATGGGAGCATCCAACAATCCAACATGGGCCAGCATGACAACTGGTCCCATGGTCACCCATGATCCACCACCCTCGGATGATCATCTAGAGGAGTAGATTAGAATAATTTTGAGTGAAGTGGACTTGACTTGTATTTTTAGTTATGACATTACTAATATTAATGACATGTGTTACTCTGGCCTTTTTATTCATTACCCCAATGGTGGAAAAAATACTACATATGCTATAAGAGAGATTCATTTTTGAAAAACAATGCATACGCTATACGGGACATGCCTTATGTAAGGTGTTGACCGCATCTTATGTAAGGTGTCGACCGCTACGTATAAGGTGTCGACCGCTTCTTGAAGGTGTCGACCGCTTCTTAATAGATGTCGAATGAAATGTGTAAAGTATCGACCGGAAATTAGAAGGTGTCGACCGCATCTTATGTAAGGTGTCGACCGCTTCGTATAAGGTGTCGACCGCTACGTATAAGGTGTTGTTGACCGCTTCTTAATAGATGTCGAATGAAATGTGTAAAGTGTCGACCGAAAATTAGAAGGTGTCGACCACATCTTATGTAAGGTGTCGACCGCTTCGTATAAGGTATCGACTGCTTTGTATAAGGTGTCAACCGCTACGTTGGGTGTGGACAAAACTCAATTGCATCAGGGGTCCAAGCATCCGGCAATACACCATGGGAGCCAATTGGAGAATTTTTTGTGGATTTTAGATCTCCAATGCACGAAAGAGTATATGCAGAGGACTTCGTTCATAGGTCCATTGTATTTTAAAAAACAGATCAATTTGACGAATTTCATTCAATGGGAATCAAAGAAATGTGTGAGAGAATTGGCTTGTTAGGATTATGTGAACTATCAGGTAGTTGCTGCACTCGAGCAATCAGGCTATTTTATGCCAATATGTATGTTGGCGACAATGTCGAGCATTTGAAAACTTACGTATTTGGTAGAGAGTTACTGATAACACCTGCAACCACCAATACAATCGTTAGATTTCCTTTAGAGGACGATGCAGGTATACCGTATTACCATGCATCTCGAGTGTGTGACTTTATCAAGGCAGGCCAAGGATTGAAGTTCCTGAAGTTAGTCCATCGAAATGCAAATATTGAAGTATTTGTAAAGCCAAGTTTGAAGGACCTGAACACCAAAGCCAAGGTAGTTTATAATATGATATCACATACAATACTACCCCGTGATGGACATAGAGATTTAGTAAGTCATATGGATCTGTACGTGATGGAGAAATTGTACAATGGGTGTAGGTTAAACCCGGGATACGTGATATTGAACCATATGAAGCATATCAGCACGACAACCAACACAAGTATGGGGTATTCGACTTTGATTCAGAAGATATTGGAACATTTTAATGTTGCAATACTAGCACATGAGACTATAAGGAAGCAAAGACAATATGACTACTTTAACAAGTCACACTTATGTCAGATGGGGCTAGTTGAAAGTGACGGTGTCTGGCTCGCGAAGGTCAACCGATGCACAAGATTGACATCGCAGGATATTGATATGGACGCATCATCTGCAGACAATTGTAATCCAATGCAGAAACTTGACATTCTTATTACGAATGTTCGGCAGTTGAATGACAAAGTTGAAGAGATGACGAGTGCACAAAGAGAGATCCGTCAAGGTATGAAAGAGTTGCGTCAGCATTACCTGTATCTTAGTGCTCGAGTGTTCAATTGGATGTCGGAGAACAAAGGTGGATCATCTGCAAATGCTACTGCACAAGTTGTAGATGGTGTTGTACCCACTGCAGATGCTTCACCAAAGGGAGATGCTCCACTAGCTGGAGATGGTTCACAAGTGGCGGTAGATTAGAGTTATTGTTGACAATTCGATGTGATTATTTTTTGTTCTACATATGTAATGAGCATTATACTTTTAGTTTTCGTCATGCCACAAATTTTTTTCTTTCTTTCTTTTAGTATTGGATTGGATATGAAAGATTTGCATAGAATGTTCTTTTAATATTGAATTGGATATGGAAGATTGTCATACAACTGTGCGTGCAGGAAATATGTGGCTTGTGAGGAGTCATAAAACAAACGACATGCTGCCAAATTTGTGACAGCATTTCATTGACATACAAATCTTATGTACATACAAATATACATACAAATTTCTACTCTATGGTTGGTTCAACCTTTACTAATGTAACAAATTGTGAACTCTCAACAATTACACAACAACACAAAATAACATAACCCTCAAAAAACATCTTCCAGCCTTCAAAGGGTTGGTTGACCTACTTCATTTGCTTGATGTGAAATTAATATTTGATCTGATGCCTGTTTAAAACACAAGTGATTAGAAAAATAAATTTCCAGAAAAGCATACAAAATTATAACTCACAGTGATTTCAGATTTGGAAAGTCTTTTTTTTCTGGCTTTGGCTAAATTTTTTGACATTGCTTTGTTTTCTCTTGAAAGTCGGTCTACCTTTACCCCGAACTATAGAAGGAGTAAGAACGCGATTACATATGTTTGTTGGAGATTCTTCTTTTTCAATTACCGTTGTTGTTGCGCTAGTAAGCTCACTTGGTTGTAATCTTTCAATAAATTCTTTCGTCCAATTCATAACTTGTTCGGTCTTCATTTGACAACTACTTGCTAAATTTGCTGCTTGATGAAACAAAGAACACATTCTATTAAAATGTTGGCTTTGTGGATTCATAAACCAATCTGAATAGCATATTTTTACTTTTGTATGAGATCTAGCCACATTTTTCCTCCATCTTCTAATAATGTATGCTGCAGGTATTGTCTTCACTTTATTATGAATCAATACTGTAATAGCATGCTTGCACAATATCCCTCTAAATTGAAACAAACGACAAGTGCATTCAATGTTGCCTCCATTTTGGTCGAATGTCACTTTAAACACACACAATCGTTTACAAATTTCATTTGAATCTTCAGATATTGTATACAATCCCAAACATTCATCGAAAGCTATTATTTCACAATAAGTTTTGCCAATAAGCTCAACTTGAAACTCTCGAAACTTGGTTGTCGTATAAACAGCCTGATATTGCTTCTCTATTTCATAATTTGTTATGCAAGGAACTCTGGCATTGAATGATTTGAAATCAAGCTGCTTTTCGCTTTCCACTCTGCTCCGCAAAGCATTCTCATATTGTTCCACAAATTTTTTCAACGTTGTCTTCGAATTGACGTAACCATAAAAGAAAGCATTCATGCTCTCACTTCTTTGAGTTGTAGACATTCTTGCCCAAAACATGTCTTTAACAAAGGCCGGTATCCAACGTTTTCTTTCATTATATAAATCGGTCAACCAACAATTGTTCTCAAGGTTATAACGCTCAATAAATATCTTCCATTTTTCTTCAAACTCTTCAATTTCAAATTATCGTAAACAATATTTTGCAACATAAACTTTATTGAAAGCATACTGATGATAGCTTTTCAATTTTTCAGGTAGTTTTTCATGATGTGCCATAAACACCATCTGTGTCTTGCCTCGGGAAAAACTATCTCAATTGCTTATTTCATTGCCTTGTCCTGACCTGTAATGATGGCAGGTGGAGGACGATTTTTCATACACAGCAACCATGATTGAAATAACCAAGTAAATGTCGTTGTGTCCTTGTTTGATATCAAACCACACCTGAGCAGTACTGATTGACCATGGTGATTGATCCCAACAAAAGGAGCAAAAGGCATGTCGTGCTTATTTGTCAGGTAAGTTGTATCAAAACTAACCACATCACCAAATTCTTCATAAGCAATCTTACCACTTATTGAACAAAGTCGACGAACGGGGACTTCGAACCCCGATTCGGGGATCTTTCGGATTAGAACGGGGACCCCGAATCAGGGTTGGAGGTCCCCATTCGTCGACTTTTCATGAAACGGGGACTTCGAACCCCGATTCAGAGACTCTTCAGATTAGAACGAGACCTCGAATCGGGATTGGAAGTCCCCGTTCGTCGATTTTTCATGAAACGAGGACTTCAAACCCCGATTCAGGGACTTCAAAAAAACACAAGATTTTTTAACTATTGGCCAACATAATCTAACTAAAATAATAAATTACTGATTGAAAGTACAGTACTTCCGATCGGCTAATTCGAAATATCAACGATTACTGGAGATAGCGATTAATGTGACGTGATTGGGCGGGAAGGTAAAAATAAGCGTGTTGAATTAGATGTAATTTACAGGTAAGCGTCACGTCAGAGTGTAGAATAATGATGTAGGCTAAGCGAGTAAACGTAGACTATCTCTTAAAACATAGCCTTTTATATCTAAATTCTAAAAATTTAACCACCACATTTGAATTTTAAATAATATTCTGAAAGTGTATTTTCAATTTAAACTTTTAATTAGAAACAATTCAGCATTAAAATTATTTTAGCTTCATTAAACAAAATAACAACAAATACTCTCTCCTCATTTTATGATGAAAACTAAATCTATTAGAATAGGTCGGAAAAGCTAGACGGGACTCGTAGTTCGGAGAGAAACTTACCACAATTTGGCTGGCTTTGTAATACTTTAATTCCAGGTTAAAACTCCACCAAAGCCTTAGACTCGAAACCAGGACAACACCTAGTCCTGTAGTCCAAAATTCAACGCACAATCCAAATCCAGTAAAAATATTTATAATTTATTATTATTACTATTATGTTTATAAATTTTGCAAGGGAATCAAACCAAAACCAACCTTGAAACCCGCTTAGTTATGAATTGATTTTCTGGCCGAAGTCATTGATTTGAAACCTAGTTCAGCCGGGCTCTGTTCTCAAGACCAAAACTAAAGGTTTAGGTTTCAAATTTTTGGAATAAGAACTGCAAATTGTCCGTATTTGAACTAAAATTGATTAATATATCCCGAAAGTCATCATATGCACTCTCCTCCATAGTTTGTTCGTCCAATCTTTCCCATTGATATTATAAAAACTTGGCTCATCAAAGGTTTTATTTTGTCATCGAAAAATTAAGCATCGAGGGGAGCAGAAGCAAAGTAACTCTGCGATGCCTTTTTTATCCTCACTTCTCCTTACATTCTCGCTCTAAATTACACACTTTGAGAGTTAGTCGGATTTTCAGTGGTAGAAAATGTTTTTTATCCTCACTTGAGTGTTTGCTTTTAATACGCGTATTAGGTTAAATTGATGATTCATATGCTCTTGTATGCACGTACCAGATAAAAGTCGATCCAACCATTCTTTCAACTTCTTACACTTTCACCGTATCTCTTTTCATTTTCCGAAATTCATCACTCTCTTTTCCACAACTAATGAATCTGAGCGATAGATATATTTTTGTTTCACACTGAACAACCCAAAAAAGTTCAACCAACTCAATTCTTTCTATTAATTAAAATTATATTTGCATTAAAACTAAAGCAAATAATTCTATCTAATTAATTGTTGGTCTTTGGAAAAAAAACACCATCCACACATCTTCATTTAAAATAGTGCAAACTCGAGAATTGAAAAAGGTAAATAAAACAAGAAAGACTTGAATAATAGGATCCAATAAAATTTTGGGGGTGAAGCAGTACAACATTTCACCTGACAGTATAACGAAGAAACCTCGGAGTTTGGTACGACAGAACCTTAGACTTACTCGAAAAACCATGAAATTCAGTCATCAATAGGTGACTCTAACGCCCTGGTATCTGAGGATCTCGCCGATGAGTTCGCCTTTGCCGGAGCCGACATACCTTCCTTTGATGTCACCGTCTCTGATGAACAGGAATGTCGGAACCTCGACGACATCCATGTCCTTCAAGAACTGCATGCAGCTGTCGTTCTCGTCGCCGTTCATCCTGGCGAAGACGACGGTGTCTGTCATCTGCCTCGACAGCTTAATCACCGTCGGATACACTTTCACGCACGGCCCGCAATGCTTCAGTCCGACGTCAAGAACTATTAGCTTTTTGTCGACTTTGTGATCTTCGATCAACTTCTCCACGTCTTCTCTCCCGTGTAGCTGCACCACACCGGAGTGATTGTCCCCGTAGTACAAAACGTCGCCGACCAGCTGGTCCGGGCCGATCCCTTCTTCTTCATGAATTTTCTCCATGCTTTTGTAGAAGCTGAAGTGGGGGACTTGCTCTATCTTCTCTCTCCGGCAAAGTTCCTTCGTCTTCTCCGATTCATCGCCCATAACCAGTATGAATTCGACGTCGCTGCACGTTCGGCTCAGGTCAACCATGAAAGGATATATTTTCTTGCTGTGGTAGCTGTAACTAGCCGCGTATTCAACGACAACAAGCTTGTTTTTGGCCGCGCGAAGGGCCTCATCAAATTCATCGACGTTGTGGATTTGCCGAACTCTCTCGTCGCTCTTTGCCTTCTTCGCTTCAGGCGCTGCCGTGGCTTTCACAGTCAGGCGGCCCGACGAGCTGTAAAGATGCAATCTGGTTAGTGCCGGCGATTTAAGCTTGGAGAGGAAGAAGGAAGGGACAGAGTTAGAGCCGAGTCGGTTAAAGTCATGGGCCGCAGAGCGAGCTGCAGGTGGTTTAGGGAGGGCAAGGTTTGTTGCAGTAGCCATGGAAGGATGCCCACAAAACGATTGCACAGAAACGATGAGAAGGAGAAGAAATCAAGTTATCGGAAAATCTGGAGGAGCGAGAATGGTGTCCACTC
>QAOC01004568.1:53184-66607 GCA_003255005.1 Begonia fuchsioides
TGTCTGTTTGTACACTCAAAAGTATTCCCGTGCCATTTTAAGTCCTCACGTGTTTTCAAGCTGCAAATTTGGCCCAGCTTAGTCCACTTCCTAAAGTTTCATTTGGCTGAGTTTATTTGACTTAATCCTGTATGCATTTGGAACATTAACCGTTACACCTCACTGTTTCTGTCTTGGACTTTCTCCTTGGCAGATTACCCTTGTGTCTTCTTTCTCCCGACACTTCTCATAACCCCGAGCGTGTCAAACACAAGCAGAGACAAAGTTGACGAGGGCGTCAACAACTCAAAAGAGAAAGAATGTCAAGGTCCATTGTCAAGGTCAGGACTTGTCCAAAGCCTGTTGCCCGTGGCTACTCATACCTTTATTTTCTTTTCCTGTCTTTACTTATTTATTTCCATTTTTAGTTGGAAGTGACTCATCAGCCACATAACATGTTTATTCTTGTTATAGCTAATCTGGCCCGGATTGCACTTTAAGGAGAGAGGCATAATCGCAAATAGACCTCCCGACCAAACGTTGTAATTTCATTAGTAATCAATGAACAAGGTCTTTGCAACACTCTCTCTTTATTTTCACTATACTCATGACACTCGTATCAGATAAACTTGTGTGCTTGTTTGCTCATTAGATAAAAAAACTTGCACTAACGACGTGGACACTTGGTGACGTTAGCACACTCGTAGGCTGACCCATTGTGACCGTGAATTTGGTGTTGCACGACATTTTGAAAGTAGGACAGTGACAATTCGTATCAGAGCCAAGTTGGCTCAAATTGTGAGAAACAGTGCCAAAGAAATTTTTGATAGAAAAAGTGAATTTATCGTCCGAACAACTTGAACGAGTTCTCGAGTTGGAAGAAAGGATGTTGTAGATGCAAGAGATACCAAACGAGATTCGACTCGTGGGGGAGCAAATGAAGGAAATAGAAGAATTTCCTATTGAACTAGCTGCTGTTCACAATAGATTGACACATACTGATTCAGTAGTTACTGGATCGCGTGTAAGCCCTTGAATCCCAACAAGAGAAGGGAAAAGGGCTCGACACTGTAAAGAGCTATAGGTGGGATCATAGACTACATCGAAGATATTTATGTTGCTCATTCTTGTCTATCAGAGGATGTTGGCGATCCGACTAGGAATTTTAAAGCAATGTTTGAATCTCTCAAGGTGGAGATCGCAGAGATCAACGTGAAGTTGAACCTTACTATGAGGGACATGAGTAATTAACTTCAAGTTCATGTGGTCGCCGAATTGAGCTGAGTTAAAATCCTCGAGCAGAAATATTTTGGGGGAGCTCATGATGCCAAAGATATAGACAATGTCATCTTTGATATGGAATAATATTTCAAGGCTACGAGGATAGAAGAAGACTCTAAAGTGACAATAACAACGATGCATCTGTCTGGCGATGCAAAGCTAAGGTGGAGATCGAAATATCACGACATTTGTTATGGTGAATGTGTGATCAAAACATGGTAAGAATTTAAGAGGCAGTTGAAAGACCAATTCTTTCTAGAAAATGTCGAGTTCAATGCATACAGAATGCTTCAGAAACTAAAGCAAACTGCTAGCATTCAGGAATACGTAAAATATTTTTCGAGCCTCATGCTCAATATCAGGAATATGTCTGAAAATGACAAGTTTTTCGTTTTTATTGAAGGTTTGAAACTATGGGCCAAAACAAAACTATACGAACAAAGAGTGAAAAATCTTTCAAGTGCCCTTGCTGCTACTGAGCGATTGGTTGACTACTCCACTGAGAGCCCAAGAACAAAGAAGGGAATACCTAGTAGCTTTAACTCAACAAAATTCTAAAAGCCGAACATTGGATTGGGTGATAAGAAACTGTTTGCCTCGAGAAAAGCTAATGAGGTGCCAAGAAACTTTGGTAATCAAAGAGTGCCTGATCGGCTTATGTGGTACTTCTTGTGCAAAGGCCCCCATAAAGTGGTTGAATGCCCACACCACTCAGCCTTTACAGACTTGCAAGCTTCAATCCATAGCGATAACCTAGCTGGGAGAACAGTTGAGGAAGAGCTGATCGAGCTTTTTGAAGTTAGGACAATGACCTTCGAGTGAACAGTTCAATAACAAATGGAGGAACTAAGGAAAAACTCTTGACAAAGGACTCATGTACGTTGATTCGTGCAACAATAACAAGCCTACAAAAGACACAATGATAGATTCAAGAACTACCCATAATTTCATCACGGAGAAAGAAGTTCACTGCTCGGCTTGAGGGTAGAAAGAAATGTTGGCAAGATGAAAATCGTCAATGCAAAAGCAATGCCCATACTTGGAATTGTGAGAAGGTTGCAATTGAATCTTGGCTCGTGGTTTGATTTAATAGACTTTGTCATATTGATGAAGTTTATGATAAAGCACAAAGTCATCCCAATTCCACCAGCACATGCTTGGTGATCACAAGTAATAGTCCAATAGTTATCCCTGCAATACTAAGACAACCAAACCCAAGAAACACAAGGATGATATCCGCAATACAATTTAAGAAAGAGCTGAATAAGAACGATCCTACACATGTCCTTGTCTTGTCAACCACCATCTAAGGAAATGAAGAAACAATCTCTCCGAAAGTGTTGGAGGTCCTCAAAGTGTTCAAGGACACTATGCCTAAGGCCCAAGACATTACCTCCTCAAAGACACATAAACTATCAAATCGAGTTAACTCCTAGGTCCAAGCCTCCCACAAAGGCTTCATATCGAATGGCTCTGCCAAAACTGGCTGAATTGAAAAAGCAACTAGTAGAGGCAGGATTCATTAGGCCTGAAAAGGGACCTTTTGAAGCACACATACTGTTTCAAAATAAAAAACATGGCAGCTTGCGGAAGTTAATTGATTATTGGGCCCTTAACAAGGTCACAGTTCAGAACAAGTATTTGATCTCGCTCATCACATATCTGTTCAACCATTTATATGAGGCCAAGTACTTCATAAAACAAGATTTACAATCAGGCAATTATCAGGTTAGAATTTTTTAAGACGACGAGCCTAAAATGACCTTCGTGACGAGATATGGAGCTTTTGAGTTTTCTGTAATGTCGTCTGGACTGACGAACACACCAACAACCTTCACACGCTTATGAACCAAGTGTTCAACGAGTACCTTCATAAGTTTTTCGCAGTATACCTCGATGACATTGTGGTGTACCTTCACAAGACTCATCTTTTCAAAAAGTTAGGAGAGAACCAACTATTTTTCAAGAAGGAGAAATGCTCCTTCGCTCAGAAGAGCATTGAATTCCTCGGCCATGTCATTGAACAAAGTTGACTTTGTATGGTCGTTAGCAAGATATAGGCTATTAAAGAATGGTGGACCCCAACCTCTGTCACTGAACTATGCTCTTTCCTCGGGCTAACTAACTATTATCGACGATTTTTCGAGGGATTTTCAAAGAGAGCTGCTCATTTAACTCACTGGGAGTGGGCTGTTGAATGTGAGAAAACCTTCTTAGATCTCAAGGAAGCCATGATTCAAGAGCTTGGGCTTGCGATGACAAATAATTTTAAGCCCTTTGAAGTGGAGACGGATGCGTGACTTTGAATTAGGGGGTGTCTTGATGCAAAATGGGCAAATTATCGCTTTAGAAAGTTAGAAGTTGAAGAAGCAAAGAGGATATACATCGCCTTCGAGAAGGAAATGCTGGTAATGGTACATTGTGTAGGACTGGTTTTAACCTAAGTGGGGGGATGAATTAGGTTAATTCAAATTTTTCGTAAGCTAAATTCCTTAAGTACAAAACTAGAGGGTTGGTTATCAAATTCAGTTTATGCAAGCACAATCAACAAAGTAAAAGTTGAGAAAGAGAATTTGACACCGATATGTTTTCGCAGTTTGGCCAACAACTGCCTACGTCTGCGCTTCAAGGTAGCTCCTTGAAGATCCTTCACTTGATTGAGCTTCTGGGTGTCAATCTAACCTTTACAACTTGACTCTTCTTTCTTAGAGGCGTCACCCCTTTTTGACTCTTCTTTCTCAGAGGCGTCACTCCTTTACAAGTTCACTCAATTCTATCGTTACAAGGATTTACGATTTCTAAACTGACTCTCTCAATCACAAGATGAA
This sequence comes from Begonia fuchsioides, assembly GCA_003255005.1. NCBI lineage: Eukaryota > Viridiplantae > Streptophyta > Magnoliopsida > Cucurbitales > Begoniaceae > Begonia > Begonia fuchsioides. Next base: position 57,273 of record QAOC01004568.1, read on the forward strand.
TAATAATAAGTGGATACAAGAGGTGAGAGAGTAAAATAGCTTGAAAATAATTTTGGCAGCGTTTCAGCGTGTATTTCTCTCAAGGAAAATCGTCACTTCAATTGGCTTCTCTTCAACTATTTATAACCTTGAAGCAGCTCAAGCTCGGGCATAACTACGGTAGCGGTCGACCACAATATAGCCGTTTAGACTCATTAGAAAGTAACAGTTGGAGCTTTGACTCTGTAGTTGTTCCTGAGCGGTCGACATAATCGTGAAGCGGTCGACATAGGTATAGTTGAATAACCTTTGAAGATGTTGCGGTCGACATGATGTCCGTCTCTGGAACTTTGCATAGGTCGACATAAGTATTGAGCGGTCGACATAAGTTTCATCTCTGGAACTTCAGCGGTCGACATAGTGGTCGACATAAGTCTTTATCGGTTGACATAAGTTCTCTTTGGAGCTTCACATCGGTCGACATAGGTCTTGCGTGGTTGACATTAATTTTGTCTCTGGGACATCAGCGGTCAACATAAGTCTGTATCGGTCGACATAGGTTACATTTCTGGAACTTTGCCTCTGGTCGACATAGATCTTGGGCGGTCGACATATACCTGTTCTCTAGAATTATTGCAGTCGACATATATGAGTAACGGTCGACATACATCTGTTCTCTGGAATTATTGCAGTTGACATATATCAATAGCGGTCAACACATATCTCTTTTCTGGAGTTATTCCGGTTGACATATGTATATAACGGTTGACATACATCTCTTCTCTGGAATTGTTACGGTCGACACATGTGAACAGTTGTCGACATAACATGAGAAAACTTATAAAATTCTGCAACACTCAACCATCTTGTTAGACATTAAGTATACCCTTTGACAAGGGTATCTCACAAGAGATTCATTAACAACATAATTTAATTTAGCTTTCATATATTTTCACAAACGATTATCATAAAAAAATACTTTGTTACTTTAAAAGCCTTTAAAGCCAACAATCTTCTCTTTTTTTATGATGACAATCCAATTGAAAGATAAATTGACTATATTCTCACATTTTTAAATACTCCCCATAGTATATGCTTCCATTCCAATACTAGAGCATAGAAACAGTTAAAAAAATGAATATAACTTTTTATGCGTATTCAATCATAGTTATAACTTTTCATGCGCATGCAATCATAATTAAGGCATAGAATAATGCAATCTATCTCCCCCATTGGCATTATCAAAAAAATGTTAAGGCATTCACGAAGAGCTAATGCATCCAGAAACAAAAAGCGGTAATTAAAACATTGTCTTTACATAAAGAGAAATGTACCAAAATATCTAATAAAACTAAAAACTACTCCCATTGAGATCCTATAAGAGGTGATCCATGCACATCCAAGGCTGGAGAAGATATAGGCACAGTGGATGGAGAGTCAAGGACCTCGGTTCCTGCATGAGACGGGATCAACACCGTATCGGGGGAGGATACAGGTACCGTGTCAGGATCACGAGCCGGTGTGACAGATGGCTCAATAGTCAGAGCGGGAAATGATTCATCATTAGGAGCTGGAGAGGAGTGAACTGAAGCTCTAGGATGCGTTGTCGCTGGCTCTTCACATTCGTCTTCTTCTTGAAAGTATTCATCCCAAGGATCAATTTGTTTTCTAAGACCATCAACTTTGTTGTGAAGAGACTCAACATGGGATGCAAGGTTGGAGATCAGACTAGTGAGCATATCAAAGCGCTCCTCGGACAAGGAGGAAGAACAATGTTGTCCACATGTTGTCCGATGCTCAGGAGGAATGTGAATCTCATCGGCAGTCAGGGGAGAATCACTTGAGGTGGAAGAGGTAGGAGGTCGGGGAGGCAAGGTTTTCTTGTAGTGCCAAACTCCATCATCATCTTGAGCTAATCCCATAGGAGCAAGTGTGGAGTCGGAATAGATATCAAGATTCCTAACTTCGATAAGTGTCGTGGGAGGAGGAAACTCGACTCCTTGCTTTGAGAAGATTTCCATTAGCAGAAGGTTGAAGGGTAAAAACTTGGATGCTACATCCAAAACATCCATCATGCGCCTCATTATTATGAAACCAACGTTGAAGCGACGCCGATGAAAGAACATGTAGAGAACATAAAGCTCCATGTGGCTTATGTGATCTTTATGCCCGTCCTTAAGAAAAAGATTGTAGGTGGTGATATGGTGAACTAAACATGCCGTGATGTTGAGATCACTAACTTTCGGTTTGTACGGCACATTTTTGGGATCCTTAGCAACCAATCTCAGAAAGGGTTTCTTCCCTTGTTCATGGTATTGATCGGTGTGCTCGTTAATTTGGCAATTTAGCAGTGAATTTAACAATGAAACTGTGATCTTGATTGGTTTGCCAAACACAGGCTTTTTAAGGTAAGAGGATGAGGAGTAGAATGCAAATTAGCATAGAATAGGCAAATTGCCTCCTCATGGTAATGTTTCTTAAAGCTAAACAAATTGGTTAATCCTAAGTAATCACTAGATTCGGAAAAATCTATTCCTCGAATGCAATGGGGCCTATAAACCCTACTCAAGATTAATGGTTTGGATTGAAAGATTAAGAAATACTTATCTTGAGCTGACTCATTTCGAAATAAGTGTTTGTCAATTGCTGGAGGAGGAGGAGGAGGATTATCTGATTTTGACGAAGAAGAACGTTTTCGCTTGACTAGAGGTTGAGAAGAGGAAGCCATAGGGCGTGGAAGAGAAGGAAATCAAGAAGGAAATTGAGAGGAATGAGCGCTGGGCACTAACCAGAGGAGGTGGGAGACACCGAAGAGATTTTTCCATGGGAGAGTAATTCTGAAAAATTAAACCATTCATGGAATAGGGTTTTAAAACAGTGAGAAAATTGGACATCGGTCGACCGATCATGGATGATGTCGACCGACCGGAAGCAGATTCGAGGATCGGTCAACATACACATTGTTGTGTAGACTGTTGTCACTGAAAACAGCAGACAGAAAATGATGTACCTAAGCATCATTAAATCGAATTCTCCCTAATCGAATTCTAATCCCACAAAAGGTCTTCTCATCTTGAGGCTTAGTAAAAATGTCTGACAATTGATCGTAAAAATTGACAAATTCCAAAACAACATCTCCTTTTTGGACATGATCTTTGATAAAATGATATCTAATTTCTATATGCTTAGTCCTAGAGTGTAAGATAAGATTTTTGGAGATGTTAATTGCACTAGTGTTGTCACATTTAATTGGATTCTTAGAGAATGAGAGGTTATAGTCTTCTAAAGTGTGCTTCATCCAAAAAAATTTGTGCACAACAACTACCGGCTGCTATATACTCGCTTTCGGCGATTGAGAGTGCCACAGAGTTTTGTTTGTTAGAGAACCATGATACTAAAGATTCACCTAAGAATTGGCATGTACCACTAGTACTTCTCCTATCCACAAGGCTCCCGGCATAATCCGAATCAGAATATCCAATTAAGTCAAAGGAAGTACCCTTGGGATACCACAATCCTAGATCAAGTGTTCCACTTAAGTATTTGAAAACTCTTTTAACGGCATTCAAGTGAGACTCCTTAATATCCACTAAAAAGAATGTCGTGTCTGCTAGCGGTTAGATATAACAATGAACCGATCATACTACGAAATCGCTTAATATCCACATATTTTCCTCCTTCATCCTTATCTAATTTGGTTGTGGTAGTCATTGGTGTCCTGGAAGATTTGCAAGAGTCCATTCCAAATCTCTTGAGTAATTCCTTCATATATTTCTCTTGGAAAATAAATGTTCCATCTAATGATTGTCTAATTTGAAGTCCTAAGAAGAATTTAAGCTCCCCCATCATGCTCATTTCAAATTCATCTTGCATGAGAGAAGCAAAATCTTCACATAGGTTTTTGTTGGAGGCTCCAAAAATAATATCGTCCACATAAATTTGGACAAGTAGCTCATCATTACCAACGTGTTTAGTGAAGAGGTTTGAATCAATTTTTCCCATTTTGAACTCTCTAACCAAAAGAAAGTTCTTCAACCGATCGTACCAAGCTCGAGGAGCTTGCTTAAGACCATAGAGAGCTTTATGAAGTTTATAAATATGGTCGCCTCAAAACCTATAGGTTGTTCTACATAGACTTCTTCCATAATATATCCATTTAGAAAAGCACTCTTAACGTCCATTTGAAATAGAGTGAAGTCTTTCTGACAAACATAAGCAAGAAGCATGCGAATTGACTCCATTTCGGGCCACCGGTGCAAAGGTCTCCTCAAAATTTATACATTCTTCTTGATTATAACCTTTTTCAACTAATCTTGCCTTGTTTCTAATGACAATGCCGTATTCATCTAGTTTATTCTTGAATACCCATTTAGTTCCAATGATGGTGTGATCATTTGGTCTAGGAACTAATTCCCATACTTGGTTTCTCTCAAATTGATTAAGTTCCTCTTACATGGCCAATATCTAATTTTGTCTTTTATTGCCTCATCGAACTTCTTAGGCTCTACTTGAGATAAGAATGCTATATTGGCACATAAATTCCTAAGAGAGGCTCTAGTTTTAACTCCTAATGAGGGATCACCAACCACATCTTCTAATGGGTGGCTTCTTGAATATCTCCACTCTCTAGGAAGGTCCCTTTTAGAATGGCTCACTGGCCGATTCTAGAGAGATTGGAGGATTTTTTTACGGAGTACCTCAAGAGAGTCTTTCTCATTTTCTTCTAGAGTCAAAGAATCTAAATCTTTTACGAGCTCATCATTTTTGTCCATACTACTTGATGAAGAAGGGGATTCATCAAATGAGACATGTATTGACTCTTCAACTACTAGAGTTCTCTTGTTGAACACCCTATAAGCTTTGTTCTTGGTATTCAAGATATAACATTTGCATCCAAAGGGCCTAAAGTATTTGACACTTGGAGTTTTGCCCATCCATAGCTCATAAGGTGTCTTTTATAAGATTGGGCGAATTGAAACTCGGTTAATTATATAACAAGCCGTGGCAACGGCTTCAGCTCAAAAATACTTAGGAAGAACATTTTCATTAAGCATGGTTCTAGCTAGCTCTTGCAAAGACCTATTCTTTCTCTCAACAACTCCATTTTGTTGAAGAGTCCTAGGGGAAGAGAAGTTATGATTGATACCATTCTTAAGACATAAAAGTTCAAATCTCTCATTTTCAAATTCTCCTCCATGATCACTCCGAAGAGCTACAATGGAAAGATCCTTTTCATTTTGAACTCTCTTCCTAAAAGATGAAAAAAATCTCAAAAGTCTCATCCTTAGATCTAAGAAAGAATACCCAAGTGAATCTTGAGAAATCATCAACAATCACAAAGCATAGTGTTTACCACCTAGGTTTGCTACTTTGGAAGGACCGAAGAGGTCCATGTTAAGGAGTTGAAGGGGTTTAGAGGAAGACACAACGCTTTTTGAAGCAAATGAACTCTTTGTTTGCTTCCCCATTTGACATGCACCACAAGATTTATTGGTTAACATAAGTTCTCTTTGGAGCTTCACATCGGTTGACATAGGTCTTGCGTGGTCGACATTAATTTTGTCTCTGGGACATCAGCGGTCAACATAAGTCTGTATCGGTCGACATAGGTTACATTTCTGGAACTTTGCCTCTGGTCGACATAGATCTTGGGCGGTCGACATAGATCTTGGGCGGTCGACATATATCTGTTCTCTGGAATTATTGCGGTCGACATATATGAGTAGCGGTCGACATACATCTGTTCTCTAGAATTATTGCAGCCGACATATATCAATAGCGGTCGACATATATCTCTTTTTTGTAGTTATTCCTGTCGACATATGTATATAGCGGTCGACATACATCTCTTCTCTGGAATTTTTGTGGTCGACAATGTGAACAGCGGTCGACATAACCTGAGAAAACTTATAAAATTCTGCAACACTCGACCAACTTGTTAGACATTAAGTATACCCTTTGACAAGGGTATCTCACAAGAGATTCATTAATAACATAGTTTAATTTAGTTTTCATACATTTTCACAAACGATTATCATAAAAAAAATACTTGGTTACTTTAAAAGCCTTTAAAGCCAACACATTGTTTGAGGATGTGGAGATGGTGTTTCCTAGGGTCGAAGTTTGTGGTGTAGACCGACAATACATCTATTTGCCACTTCTTTGAACAACCAAAGCTATCTGCCAAACAAGCAGGTTGGCATGATATGATCTCCGAATTTGACTTTAGCTTTGAACACAAGTTTGATGGAGTCCTAAGAGACAACATCTAAGTTAATTTGTTGAATGATCATGCAGCTCGCGCTGTCATTAAACTGGTGAAAGAAGGGAAGACTCGGCATTTTGGATGGAGAATGACTTACTCCTCTCCAAAAGAAGACGTTTATATGTACCACGTAACAATAACGTGTGGTGTACTCTCCTATACAAATGTCATGACATTTTGTGGGCAGGCCACACAGGTTAGCAGCAGACTTACCCCATCTTGAAAAAGGGCTACTACTGGCCTAAGATGAAATGCGATTGAGAAAGACAAGATTGCTGGTTTTCTAGAACCATTGCATGTCCAAAAGAGACATTGGGAAAGCGCTTCCTTGGATTTTATCTCAAATCTACCATATGCCAATGATTTGGAAGCCAAATTGGTGATCATAAATTGTTTCTCAAAATATGTCACATTTACTGTCACACCAAAACACTCCCAGCCAAAGTTACGGCTCAACTCTTCTTCAATCATATAGTGAAGTTATGAGGGATTCTCCAAAGCATTATTAGTGATAGAGATGTTAGGTTCACAGGATCATTTGGGTGGAACTCTTTCGGCTACTTGGATCGAGCTTGAATATCTCCTCAAGCTGTCATCCTAAAAGATGGACAAACAGAACATTTCAATAGCTTTCTAGAAAAATATCTTCGACACTTCATCAACACATATCAGAAGAATTATCCTAGTCTCCTAGATGTGACTCAGTGATGTTTAATCTGTCAGAAGAGTTAGTCCAGAAGAATGAGTCCATTCGAGATTATCATTGAGAGACAACTTGTGATGCTCCACACTCTGGAACAACCTTACGATGGGAAGAGCCTAAAGTGTTCAACTTTTCGAAGGATTAGAACTAGAATATAGAGCTAGTTCGGGCCTATCTGGAACGAGCTGCTAAACACATGAAGAAACGGGCCAACAAGAATCAGAGACCAAGAGAGTTTAAGACTGGAGACCTCGTTCTGATAAAGTTTTTGTGATCAGCTTTGCTTTAGAGGAAAGCATGACAAAAGACTCATAATGAAGTACGAAGGCCTAGTTGAAGTCATCGAGAAGGTCGAAAAAGCATCTTACAAAGTTTATCTACCTCAATGGCTCAAGATTCACCATATCATTCATGCCAGGAACTTAAAGTTGTGTCAACAAGATGAAGGACATGGAAATAAACCAAGTTTCCAACCCAGATATCATCATCAACAAGTAGAACAAGAAGCAAGTTGAGGAAGTTCTCTCAGACAGAAGCATCAAAGTTGGTCGTCGCAGCTACAAAGAGTACCTAATCTAGTGGAAAGGGTTAGGAGACGACAAAGTCTCTTGAGAGAGAGTTGAAGACTTGAAAGATTTCGCACAGAAAGTCAAGGAGTTCCAATACAAGCAGAGATAAAGTTGATGTGGGCGTCAACGGCTCAAATGAGAGAGAATGTCAAGGTCTAGTTTCAAGGTCGAGACTTGTCTAGGGCCTATTGCTCGTGGCCGCCCATACCTTTAGTTTCTTTTCATGTCGCACATAGACTTCCCTACAAAATGTTGTAATTTCGTTAGTAATCAATGAACAAGCTTTTTGCATCACACTCTCTTTATTTTAACTATACTCATGATGCTCGTGTCGGATAAACTTGTGTGCTCGTTCGCTCATTAGACAAAAACCCCGCACTAACGACGTGGACACTCGGTGTCATTGGGACGTTCATAGGCTGACTCATTGAGACCGTGATATTGGGTGTCACACGGTCTTTTGAAAGTATACTGTGACATATAACATATGTTTACATTAAAATCGGGTTCTTCTTCATGGATGGCTACCCTTGTTCGTATGTCAAGCCTTATAATTAACATTAAATAATTGTTTCATGTCATTGGATACGTTGTTGTGAGGACCCTTTCAAAAACGCGATGATTTGTCACACCTTGTAGTCCTTTGTCATCGGCAACCTACTCATTGAACCATGCTTATAGTAATTCTTACTTACATGTTTCTTGAATATTTTGTTCTTTCTCTTCATAAAATACAAGCATGAAAAATCTTTTCTTTCTTTTCATGAAAATATGATGCATGATCATGATCAAAACCATTCATATCATTGACGTCCGTAGTTACTACATATCATTTATGACACATTATAGCATATCCTTGAGTTTATCATGACCATTAAATTCCTTAAACCAACTCCTCGAACGTGCATTTTAATATTCGTAATCAAGATATCAATCTTGTTATTTGACTTCGAATAAATCATTAAGTATTCAACTACACTCGATTCAGTAGTTCAGTATTTGACTCAATCATAACATTTGTATCCTCAATTACATTTTAGCCATACATCACACTCTATTTCAGTGACGATTACAATAACTAAAAAGTTATTCCAAACAAGCATTTTTCTAACATGATGTGACCCAGGTAGCAACCAATGGCGAGCCTAATGAACAATATCCAATCAAAGTTATTGATTACTTAATGACATAATCCAAATATAAGAAGATACATGAGACCTTGTAAGGATTAATCTAGAAAATACATGCAATGGTATGAATGGCCTACAGCAATTGGATTTAAAAATAGTTAATATGTTGAAAATTGAAGATAATCAAGTTGAATCAAAAGAGGTAATAATCTCATCAAGCTTTGAATAGATTCAAATTCAAAAGATCTAACTCTACAAAAAAAATTTAATTGAAGTTTAAACAAGATACTATTCAACGGAATCTACTAAAATCTTGTTTAAACATAAATTTGATATCCTAACAACATCCACATAATGAATGATTTGTTTTATTAATTTCAAATTAGTTAGTTTATTTTAGTTTGAGTATTTAATCCATTCATGACACAACTCTACTAATTAATTACATTTTAGTTTAATAAAATATTGTGTTGATTTTAGGTAAGATATCTCTTTCATTCATTGAGTTCCTCTTTGTTCTTTATTCGAAAGACGATTTTGTGATTTTCGCATGAATGATGAGTTTTGGATTCTAAAAAAATTGAGGTTCACACTGGTTAGTATTAGAGCATTATCTTCTTGATTCTATGTTGATCAAGAGTTGGTATTCATTAATCTTTTATACAATTCCTCAAATTTCATATCAAAAA